>BLSH010073489.1:600876-618399 GCA_018402905.1 Glandirana rugosa | reverse complement strand
GTCTGTGGGAAAATCAAAAGTTCTATACCATTCCAAATAGTCCAAGCTGTTATAAAGCATCCTAATTACCCTGATTAATTGGGAACAGCAGTTTTAATCAAGTCAACGGGTGAAAAACAGCAGCTCTCTGCAGTTGGTTTGTGGACAGTCATGGCCAAGACAAAGGAGCTCAGTGAGGACCTGCGGCTGCGCATTGTGGCTGCTCACAAGTCAGGAAAGGGCTACAAGGCCATTTCTAAATGTTTTCAAGTTCCAGTGGCTACAGTGCAAAGTATTATTAAAAAATACAAGATGTTCCGCACTGTGGAAAATCCCAGAGGACGTGGTCGGAAGCCAAAAGTGACACCTGTGCTGGTCAGGATGATAGTTAGAGAGGTGAAAAAGAATCCAAGGATCACCACCAAGGCCATCCTGGTGAATCTGGGCTCTGCTGGTGGCAATGTCTCAAGGCAGACAATCCAACGGACACTGCACAATGCTGGGTTCCACGGATGCAGTCCAAGGAGGACGCTACTTCTCCAGATAAGGCACACAAAAGCTCGCTTGGCCTTTGCAAAAGCTCATCTGGACAAAGAAGAAGACTTATGGTCTTCTGTGTTATGGTCAGATGAAACAAAAATTGAATTGTTTGGTCACAATGATGTTTCCTTCATTTGCCGTAAAAAAGGAGAAGCCTTCAACCCAAAGAACACCACCCCCACTGTCAAACATGGTGGAGGGAACCTAATGCTTTGGGGGTGTTTTTCAGCCAATGGATCAGGGAAACAAATCACAGTAAACGGCACCATGAAAAAAGAGCAATACATGAGGATTCTCAACGACAACATCAGGCAGTCTGCAGAGAAACTTGGCCTTGGGCACCAGTGGACATTTCAGCATGACAATGACCCAAAACACACAGCAAAAGTGGCAAAGAAATGGTTAGCAGACAACAACATTACCGTATTGGAGTGGCCCAGCCAGAGTCCAGACTTGAATCCAATTGAGAATTTGTGGACGGAGCTAAAGATCAGGGTGATGGCAAGAAGACCCTCCAACCTCAAAGATTTGGAGCTCATTGCTAAAGATGAGTGGGCAAAATTACCTGTGGAGACATTCAAAAAGCTGGTCTGCAATTATAGGAAGTGTTTGATTGCTGTAATAGCCAATAAAGGCTTTTCTACTGATTATTGAGAAGGGTATGAATAATTTTGGACAGGACACTTTTTGCTCAAATGTAAATAAAAAACAAAAATTTTTTTCCCACAATAATGCCTCTTGTACATCGTCTTATTATCTTTTGGGACACACCTATGTAATTTCCCATCAAAAAATTACTTGCTGGTTGAATAAAAGTAGCTTTAAGTCAAAATTTGCCAGGGGTATGAATAATTATGGGCAGCACTGTATATATATATATATATATATATAACACTGTTTAGGTTGAGGTGGTTTGTATCATGCTAGGTGTGGTAGTACGAGACATCATTATTGAGTCACCAGACCAGGGCTGCCAGTCAATATACCTAATCTACTTCACCAATCAGTGTCCCTAATCAGCGCCACTCACTCACAGTGTCCCTAATCACTGCCACCCACTCTTATAAATAAACAAAAAAACCCATATATTGTGAATGACTGCTTGCTTATATTTGTGATGCTGTGATTGGCCCACAGCTATCACATGGTACCTGACACCCTGTACCATGTGATGAGCTGTAGCCAATCACAGATCACAATAGTAAGCAGGTCGTCATGAGTAGAATAATAGCCATTCATGGCAGTTCAAACGATTGCTTATAACCGTGATCATAAGCAGTAACAGTTTAAAAAAAATTGCTGATCACCCCCCCCCCCCCAAATTAATACAGTGTCAGTATGGTGACACTGAATTATTCTGATGAGAGTATGTTATAATAATCTTTAAAACGGATTAAACAAATAATTATGTTTGGTTACATACTGTCCCCAGTCAGTTTCCCTGATCACTACCACATCAGTAATATGATGACACTGTACTGCTCTGCTGTACAAAAAATTGTGAAAAAAAATGTATTTAGTTAATTTTTCAAAAAAATTGTGCCAAAAAATTACCACCAACATTGTCCTGGACAGGAAGTGGGTGAAAGCGCCTGGTATTGAAGTGGTTAAATATAATTCCCTTTTTAGAGTGTTTTTATATGTATGTTAGTAATTGTAATATTATTTTGTAATATTGGTATTATTGTAGTGTTCCAGGTTATTCTGACAGGTACTCTGACTGAACCCCCACCGCCACACACATTAATAGACTGTTTTAATCAGTAGTAAGCCAATGTGCCATTTTACCTTTGAAGCTTTGTTCAAAACCCATATAAAGACACTAACACATAGATAGCATTTTTGACAAAGCAAAACCCTAGGCACCATAGCTGGAGGGTAGAAGTGTAAGACTTGTCAGCCTGTTGAACATATTATAATATCATTAATAAAAACTAGCATTTTTTTAAAGAATGCTAATGCATTTCTTGTAGTTGTTTGTGCGTGACAAAATGCTTAGATAATAAAATAGCAGTTATGACTTTAGTCTAAGAGCTTTTGTAAATGGGCTTTGGTTTGCCTCAAAAATGCTTTTCTCTCTGTACAAGTCTACAACAATACAAAAAAGCTTCATGCAGCTTGGAAGTAGGTTAACAGCATATCGGAAGGAGGTCAAATACAAGTTGGATACACTTGTGAAGCAGTGGCGGCCGCTCCATTAGGGGCACAGGGGCACCACCCCCCTAATCCATGTGCCCTACCTAATCTACATGCAGGGCGCTGGACACAAGGATTTCAATGGGGTTTTTTTTTTGAAGTACGTGATTAGAGCTTGAGGCTCTAATTGGCTTCAAAGAAGGGTGGGCTCAGGGCACAGAGCACTGCACCCTGAGCCCACCCAGTTGTGTGACAATAGACTTAAGACCCAATTGGCCGAGAGGAGAAGTGACTGTATTGGCTGGGAGCAGGGGGGGGGGTAGATGCAGGGGGTAGCCACCGAAGCTGCCCCCGACCTGGATGGGGTTAGTGCGGGGCGCACATACGGGCGAGCGACGGGGGAGGTGGGGGTTGGTTGGATTTTCTTCCGCCCCCCCCAAAAAAAAAAATAGAGCCCCAGCCTCCGCTGTTGTAAGGGAGCTCAGAAGCATGTAAAAGCTGAAGCTGAATGAACCTTGAAGCATGCTGTATTTTCCTATCTGCGCAAGTCCTCATAGAATCCACATATGCACCTACGTAGGCTGCTCTGTCAAAGAGGAACTTCAATTCTATCTTAAAACTTACAATGAAGGCATCTTTAGAAATATTTAGTAATGGTAATCTACAGATACCAATAGATGGTTGCAGGTTTCTTATTTTTTACATACTTTTTTTTTTCTTTTCCTCCCCAATTCTTATCACAGTGGCTATTTTCGCTTAGGGCAGATAAATCCATCTCCCTTTACCTCCTTGGAACATCATCTGAGGGGGAAGGCACTGGTGATGTAACCTTCCCAGGATGCATCTGTGGGGCCCTGGTTATGTTGCCTCACTCAACCAGGAATTGGAAAAACAGTAATTGTAAGGAATGACAAAAAATGTTTGTTCAGCTAATAAATGTAAGATGGTTTCATATCAGCAAGCAGAGCTGCATGCAGATATGATTTTTAGGCCTCATACACACGGACGTTTTTTACCGCCGCATTTTTTAGCGTTTTTTTTTCAGCTCTCCATGTTATTCAATGGCCCCATAAAAACACAGACGTTTTAGAACTGTAGATGGCGTCGGTGTTAGTGAGCTGAAAGTAGAACCCACGGCAAGCGCGTTCTGAAGCTGCAGCGTTACAACGTTTTTGGCGCTGAGCCGGTTAAACGCTCACTAACACGCATTAACGCCGTAGCGACGTTAACCAACGTTTTTAGCGCCAGCTTTTTCAGGTTAAAAAATAGCAGTGGAATGTTTTTTAAACAAAGCGCCTATTGACGCCAATGCTCACTAAAGCGCATTAACGCTGATGCAAAACGCCAGCGAAATCGTGTTTTTGACGCCGATTTTTCCCTGACGTCAGGCCCGACGTTAAACTTATCTTTTTTAATATTTCAAGCCTTACTGAAAGAGGAGGGAAAGGTCCGCTCGAAGGTGTTTGTGTTGTTCTGGTGGTCATTGTCGCTGAAACCTGAGTTGCAGAACAGGCAGAGAGGGAAAATCTTCCAATAGGGACACATGTTCTGGCAGCAACTGTCTAAGAGGGGATTTTTCGTACTTTGTCGAGATTTCCTCTGATGTCCTATTGTTTATTTGGGAGAATAAATGAGAAAAGATCTCCAAATGGGACACAGAAGGCAAAAAAGTGACAGCTTTTACCCATTCCGTACTCTATTTAACCACTGCAATACCAGGCTTTCCACCCTTCCTGCCCAGACCAATTTTCAGCTTTCAGCGCTGTTGCATTCTGAATGACAATTGCGCGGTCATGCTATACTGAACCCAAACAAAATTTTTATCATTTTTACACAGAGTTTTCTTTTGGTGGTATTTGATCACCACTGGGGTTTTTATTTTTTACGCTACAAATAAAAAAAGTGACTGAAAAATTTGAAAAAAAAGGGACGTTTTTCTTTTGTTTCTGTTACAAAACTTTGTAAATAAGTAGTTTTTCTCCTTCACTGACGGGCACCAATGAGGCAGTGTAAAAAATCTGGGAAATATCTGCGCTAAACTAAACTAAATAATAAAAAATGACTATAGGCAGCAGCCAACTACTAAAGTAAATACCCCAATGTAAAGTATATTAAAGCAAGTAGCAGTGCATATCAAATAAATGACAATACCAAGAATTAATCAGTTAGATGGTATAAAATCCAAATATGAAGGAGGCACACAAAAAATACATAATCAATGATAGACCTCAATGCAATGTTTTTTATATGGACTGTCCAGCCTTCCTACACTGGGTGTCAGTTTTCTTTAATGAGAAACTCTCCTTGAGGCTAGGTTCACACTGCTGCGAACTGTACTGCGAATAGATTGCGTTGCGATAGATTAAATTCGCAAGTCATCTCCAATAACATAATGTGCTACCAGTGCAGTTCACACTGATGCGTTGCGAATCTAATCTGTGAAGAAAAAGGGTCCTGTGCGAGTTTGATCCGTGTGCGATGCAGTGCGTTGCGAATTCAGCTCCATAGACTACAATAGAACACGGATTGAAAACGCAATCTCCCATTCACATCACTGCGATAGCTTCCCCCTCCAACTCCAGCTACAGCTTTGCAGTAGATTCCAACACATGTAGAAATCGCACTTGTGTCTGAACTGAAAAAACTTGCATCGCAATCGTATTCAATTCGCAGAAAATTTGCACCGCAGCAGTGTGAACCTAGCCTTATACATGATTTTTATATGGACAATTAACTGATTTGCATTGAGGTCTATCATTGATTATGTATTTTTTGTGTGCCTCCTTCATATTTGGATTTTATACCATCTAACCGATTGATTCTTGGTATTGTCATTTATTTGATATGCGCTGCTACTTGCTTTAATATACTGATGAAGCAGTACTGATTGGCACTGATGAGGTGGCACTGATTAGGTAGCACTGATGGGCACTGATGATGAGGCACTTATATGCAGCACTGATGGGCACTGATAAGCGGCACAGATAAGCAGCACTGACGGGCAATGATAGGTGGCACTAATGGGCACTGGTAGGTAGAACTGATGGGTGGCACTGATGGGCACTGATAGGTTTTACTGGTGGGCACTGATGGGCACTGATAGATGGCACTGTTAGGCAGCACTGATCAGGAGGCACTGGCAGGGGCACTGAGTGCCATCCCTATTGGGCATTGATTGCCATACCTGGTGGCCCTGGATGGCATCCCTGGGCGGCATCCCTGATGATCTTGGTATGCATCCCTGGTGGTCCTGAGTGGGCACATCCCTGGTGGTCATGGGTGGGCATCCTCGGGGGGGGGGATGCACTGATAATCAATCAGTGCAGACCCCCCTGTCAGGAGAGCAGCCGATCGGCTCTCCTCTTCTCGCGTCTGGCAGCGCGAGTAGAGGAAAAGCAGATACACGGCTTTTCCTGTTTACACCGTGATCAGCTGTGATTGGACACATCAGAGGCTCTTTACCATGATCGGAGTTGCAGTGTGTCAGAGTGACACACAACACCACTGATCGCCGCGCTGCACGCGATCGCGCGTTATCCTGAAAGACGCCATGTGACATCCAGTCAGGATAACGAAACCACCGCCCGGCCTTCATCCTGCTATAGACCGGGTGGGAAGTGGTTAGAAGATAAAAAAGTTTGAGGTTTAGATGTACATATTGGGGGTTGATGTACTAAAACTGGAGAGTGCAAAATCTGATGCGGCTCTGCAAAGAAACCAATCAGCGTCCAGCGTCAAAGCTTAATTGAACAAGTTGTGAATTGCAACAACAAGTTAGAAGCTAATTGGCTACCATGCAGACCTGCACCAGATTTTGCACTCTCCAGGTTTAGTAAATCAAACAACAGACCTGTGGAGCAAGTGATATATAACCAACCATTCTTTGTAAAACCTGAATGAAAGGTCATTATAGGCTATTTAAGATGAGTTCCTCCACTTGCTTTTTGAAATGACATATTATGCATTAGATAAACGTAGCGGAAACTGCTAAGGGTCCTGTCATATGGGTGGCATCCATTCCAATCAGAAGAGAATTTGTGAACAGATCCCCTGCTGAATCGTAACAGAACAGAATAGAATGTGACTTTGGTGACATCTGCGTCAGTTTAGTTTTTGCTCCATCCTATTGTTATCGATCTGTCATGTTTAGTTTCCGAAAAAAGGAAAAGATGACAAACCTCTTTTGTTTTTTGTTTTTTTGCACCTGTATGGACTTGTAGGAAATTGGATGAACATGGACGCATGTCCGTTTACATACACTTGCCTGTAGACTAAAGCCTTGTACACACACTGCTATTGTCGTACGACCGAATGTGCAACTTTGCACAAAATTGGCTGTCCATGATTTTGTCTAGCGTACTGACGATAGTAACGTTATCGTTCGATAAAGGAGAACGTAGTGACGTGCTACGAGCGTATAAAGAGGAAGTTCAGCTGAATGTGAATTGTGAATTGCGAAAGCAGGTTTACACAGTCGGACACTTCTGGGTCGTTCCTGGGTTCCGAACACGGGTATTTGGACTTACAACTTTTGGTGGGCCAACTTCTGTACACACGAGCTGAAAATCAGACCACGCCTTGTCTTTTCATACAACTTTTGTTGGACGATAATTGAAAATCAGCTGTTGAACGGTCGGAATATCGGACGGCAGGCTGTCGTACGACAATTTTCCGCCGATAATTGTACCGTGTGTACGTGCCTTAAGATTGAATCTCTGTTCAGGTCTGCCTGAAAAACTGACAGTCATGTCTGATTGGAATGGCCATGTAAAAAGGGCCTTAGTTTTTAAGCAATAATAAATAGGCACTAGTAAAAAAAAAACTGCAAATAGGTAATAAGTACGGGACATGGTGCTTGCGTGTCTTACCATTTTACTTTTATGAAATAGATTGATAGTTTCTGTAATAGTATATGCCCAAGGACAGTTTTGTGACCTCAGGTTCTTAGTGTAACATCTTTATTACAACCCATAAATAGCAACTTAGAATGGATAAATCTTACCTCTGTTCTGCCAGCAAGCTGAATCCTCACTTTAATCTGCCGCCAGCATTGTTATTATGTTTTGGAGATTAACCACTTTTCTACCAGACATTTTTTCTATTTTTATACACACGTTAACCACTTACCAACCGGAAGGTTTTCCAGCTTTAGGACCAGAGCACTTTTTGCAATTCGGCGCTGCGTCGCTTTATATAATTCCTCATATTTGTGATAAAATAAATCGCAATCTGCGTTTATTGATTGGTTTGCGCAAAAGTGGCCGCGTTTAAGGATGGTGAGAATTCATTTCTGGGATTTTTATTTTTTATTTTTTAATTATTTTTTACTAGTAATGGCGGCGATCTGCGATTTTTAGCGGTAATGCGATATTTTAGCGGACATGTCGGACATTTTTGACACTTTTCTGGGACCAATGACATTTATTCAGCGATCAGAAATGTAAATGTCCACTGATTACTGTATAAATGTCATTGGCAGTGAAGGGGTTAACCTGCAGGGGGAGATCTAGGGGTTAACTATGTTCCCTGGGTGTGTTCTTACTGTGGGGGGGTTGGGCTAACATGGGCATGAGAGATCTAACTGATCCCAGTGACAGGGATCAGTAGATCACTCATGCCCCTACTAACAGAGCGGGGAACCGCCGTGTTTACATCGGCGGTTCCCCGTTCTTTCCCTGTGGCCGCTCATCGCGGCTCGCCGGCGGACATCGGGTCCGCCCGAGCCACGGGCACACTCCTCAGGAGTGCGGCGGGTGCGCGCGCGCGCCGTCGGCGGCAAGCGCCCCCTAGTGGCTGATTGCAGATCGCCTTCTTTTTACGGCGATTCGCGCTCAGCATCCCAACTGCCGCCGTGAAAACACGGTGTGTTAACTGGTTAAAATGCACATTTTAGGCCTGAAAATTAGTTAAACCCCCCAAATAGCATATATTTTCTGAAAGCTAAAAACCCTGGGGAATATAATGGTGATATTTGCAATTTTTATGTCACATGATATTAGTACAGTACACATGTTTATCAAATGCAGATTTCAGTAAAAACACTAAAGTTCATTTTAGTGCACACAAGCACAATCTATTACCTGCTTTTTGGTAAGATATAAAAGATCAGGTTGTGACAAGTAAATGGATACCAAACATGTTAAGCCTTAAAATTGTGCAAAATTGAATACCCCAAATAGGTAACACATTGAAAGCCTTTACAAGTTATCAGTTTAGAGTTAAAGCTGATCGACAGCTTTTAGAGAAGTTTAACCTTTTCATGCCTAAGCCTTTTTCTGTCATTTGTTGCTTACAAGTTAAAATCCGTATTTTTTGCTAAAAAATTCCTTAAGCCCCCGTACACACAATGCGAATTACGGGACGGGAATTTTTGTTTGATGGTCAATCGTCCGAAATTCTTACCGTTAGTATGCTTCTTTCGACAGCTAATTTTGATTTTTCGTAAGACAAAAGCTGGATGTGTAGACTAGAAAAAAATTTGGTACAGCAACGCAACGTCTGATTCTCGTATCATTAGCACAGTTTCTGTACAAAAAAAATCGTACCATCACAACTCGCATGCTCAGAAACAAGGAAATGCGTACAAAGCTATTCAACACATTACATCACTTCTGACGTTGAATTTGGTCATACGAAAATTTCTGTATCGCTAGTACGCTCTTCACTTTCGGCATGAGACTAGCATTCAACAAAAAAATGGACGTTCTGTTGTCAGAAATTTGCATCGTGTGTATGAGGCTTTAGAACCCCGAAAAATTATATATTTTTTTAGCAGAGACCCTAGAGAATAAAATGGCGATCGTTGCAATATTTTATATCACATTGTATTTGCACAGCGGTCTTTCCCATGCAATTTTTTTTTTTGCAAGAAATGCACTTTCATGAAAAAAAAAACAAAACAGTAAAGTCAACCCAATTGTTTTATATAATGTGAAATATGATGTTACACCGAGTAAATAGATACCTAACATGTCATGCATTAAAATTGTGCACACTCGTGGAACAAACCGACAAACTACGGTACTTAAAAATCTCTATAGGCAACGCTTTAAACATTTCTGCAGGTTACCAGTTTAGTTACAGCGCTAGAATTATTGCTCTCGCTATAACGATCGTGGTGATACTTCACATGTGTGGTTTGAACACTATGTACATTTGCGAGCAACGACTTACATATGCGTTTGCTTCTGCGCGCGAGCACGGAGGAGGGAGGGGGCGCTTTAAATTTTTTTTTTTTTCATTTATTTTTTTACACAATATAAACATCCCTTGTGACAGTAATAGGCAGTAACAGGTACTGTTTATGGAGGAATCTGGGGTCTATAAGACCCCAAATTCCCCCTTTGCACTTAAAAGCATTCAAAATGCTAAGTTTGGCAGTTTTGAATGTTGTCATTTTTTTAAATCTTAGTATGTAAAACTTTTGTAACTTGCAATAATTTATATTAGTGCAATGTATTGCAGGCAAGTACAGTTCTCATAGGGCTTGTTTGCACTCTGCGGATCTCTTAGACCCTAGAATATTTGATTGCATAGGAAACTTTTGGTAAATTTAACATTATATCCCAAATGCCCGGGTATGTTCACTTTTTTGGAAGGTCCTCCAGCCTTTCCCAAGATTCACATACTACTATGATCTTTGCAACAGAAGGGCTTGCTGCTGTTTCACCTCTCTGCGAAGAGCCCTTTTCACCTTTGCAGATCATTAAAGTATGAAGAGGAAGAATGCTGAGAGACGGGCTTAATACACACGTCTAGCCTCTCTCAATGCACCGTAAGAGCACTTTGCATGGATTAGTCTATTGAAGTGGGAGGCATGTCAGTGCTTTGCCTGTTAGACTTTTGTCTTTTTGACCATGAATACCTAAATAAAGAATTTGCACTTTGTATTTATGCAGATACATAACATAGCATTTCATTCTGTGAAAAACCTTTACTGTTTGTAGGATTTCAATGACTATTTAAAGAGATCAGTTCATTTTAATATTAGCAGCCATCCTGCCTCTGCTTTCAGAATCTGAGACACAATGGGGGGAAATTTACTAAAACTGGAGCAGTTGTGCATAGTAACCAATCAGCTTTGATCTTAAGTTTGTTCTGTTAAAGCGGTAGTAAACCCAGCCCAAGAAGAATAGTTCAATCAGGGCCGGCTCTACCAGTAGGCATAGTAGGCGGCCGCCTAGGGCCCTATGTCCATATACTACCCTAGCCTGTCCATATACTACCCTAGCCTGTCCATATACTACCCCAGCCTGTCCATATAATACCCTAGCCTGTCCATATACTACCCCAGCCTGTCCATATACTGCCCCAGCCTGTCCATATACTACCCTAGCCTGTCCATATACTACCCTAGCCTGTCTATATACCACCCTAGCCTGTCCATATACTACCCTAGCCTGTCCATATACTACCCTAGCCTGTCCATATACTACCCCAGCCTGTCCATATAATACCCTAGCCTGTCCATATACTACCCTAGCCTGTCCATATACTTCCCTAGCCTGTCCATATACTACCCTAGCCTGTCCATATACTACCCTAGCCTGTCCATATACTACCCCAGCCTGTCCATATAATACCCTAGCCTGTCCATATACTACCCCAGCCTGTCCATATACTGCCCCAGCCTGTCCATATACTACCCTAGCCTGTCCATATACTACCCTAGCCTGTCTATTTACTACCCTAGCCTGTCCATATACTTCCCTAGCCTGTCCATATACTACCCTAGCCTGTCCATATACTACCCTAGCCTGTCCATATACTACCCCAGCCTGTCCATATAATACCCTAGCCTGTCCATATACTACCCCAGCCTGTCCATATACTGCCCTAGCCTGTCCATATACTACCCTAGCCTGTCCATATACTACCCTAGCCTGTCTATTTACTACCCTAGCCTGTCCATATACTACCCCAGCCTAGTTTCATATTACCATGGCAACCCCTATACAACAAATAGGAGAAGATCATGTTTGCAAATATCGCGTTAGGTTGAGGCTGACACCATCTCCAGAGATGACGCAGCCCCGGCATAGACACTGAACTTTTCCGGCAGCCTTAGCTTGCCGGAAAATGAGAGAATAACGGCGCATGTGCGGGAGCCGGCATACAGATAAAAAATAAGAGATTTCACGGAAAGGATGCAGGTAAGGAGACAGCAAAAACAGGAAATGTAATCTTGATATAAGGAGTATGTTTAGCATTGAAAATGTGGTGCAGGGGTTTACAACCGCTTTAACCACTTCCCGACCGTGCACTGCCTATTTACGGCGACAGTGCTGCTCTAGTCCGTGAATCGCCGTAAATAGGCGGTGATTTACGCAGTGGCAGCTAGGGGGCGCGAGTGCGCCGACAGCGCGCGCTCGTGCCCGCCGCACTCTGGAGGAGTGTGCCCGCAGCTTGGGCAGACCCGATGTCTGCCGGCGAGCCGCGTTGAGCTGCCAGAGGGAAAGAACCGGGAACCGCCGAGGTAAACGCGGCGGTTCCCCGCTCTGTCAGGGGGGACATAAGAGATCTACTGATCCGTGTCACTGGGATCAGTTAGATCTCTTATGCTCAAGGTATCCCAGCCCCCTCACAGTTAGAACACGCCTAGGGAACACAGTTAACCCCTAGATCTCCCTCTGCAGGTTAACCCCTTCACTGCCAATGACATTTATACAGTAATCAGTGGATATTTAAATTTCTGATCGCTGTATAAATGTCATTGGTCCCAAAAAAGTGTCAAAAATCTCCGACATGTCCGCCCCAATATCGCAGTCCTGATAAAAATCGCAGATCGCCGCCATTACTACAAAGAAAAAAATTGTAAAAACGCCAGAAATTAATTCTCATGGTTTGTAAACATGGCAACTTTTGCGCAAACCAATCAATAAGCGCCAATTGCAATTTTTTTTACCAAAAATATGAGGAAGAATATAAATCGGCCAAAACTGATGAATAAATTTGTTTTTTTTATAATTTTTTTGGGATTGTATTTTAGCAAAAAAATAAGAAATATTGTTTTTTTTTGCAAAATTGTCACTCTTTTTTTGTTTATAGCGGTGATCAGAAATGACGCAGAGGTGATCAAATACCACCTCTATTTGTGGGAAAAAAAGGACGCAAATTTTGTTTGGGTACAACGTCGCACGACCGCACAATTGTCAGCCAAATAGATGCAGTGCCAAATCTCAAAAAGTGTTCTGGTCCTACAGTGGGAAATCCTTCCGGGAGTGAAGTGGTTAAATGTTGAAAATTAAAGCTAGAAGCTGATTGGTTGCCACACACAACTGCTCCAGACTCTGATTGCTCCAGTCTTTGTAAATCCCCCTTAATGATTATAATGCTTTACTGGAGGGGGGGCGGCAGTCAAAAATAATACAGACGTATTTTATCATCATCTATTCAACACTCCAAGGCAGAGATCCCATTTAAAAATAAGTTGGTCCACAAACTACATCTACAAATCCTACAAAGCTATGTCTTCAGGTCTACACAATGTATCCATGTCTTATCGATGGCAGTTTATTGTAAATTTGTATTATCTTGCTGTATTGGGTCAAACATTTGGCAGAAATATTCAGTCAGATCTCCTTATGCTGTTTTTAAAGTGGTTCTAAAGCCTAAATGCAGTAAGGTAAAAAAAATGTTTAGGCATCAGCATCCCCTCTCACCCCCCCCCTTTTACTTACCTGAGCCCTCATTCAATCCAACATTGTGCACATCTGCAGCTCATCTCTTCCTTCACTTCCGGGTCTTGCTGGGCCAGCGGGAGCCATTGGCTTCCAGTGCTGTCAGTCAAAGCCAGTGACGAGGGAGCAGGGCCGAGTCCAGCTGTCTGGGTCACACAGGGACACAGCAGTGGTTCTTGGCACGCACAAGTGCCCCCTGTGGGAAGTGGCTTCCCATGGGGGCACTGGACAGAGAAGGGGGCCCAGGAGGGCCGGCGAGGGACCTGAGAAGAGTAGGTCCGTGGCTGCTCTGTGCAATTCCATTACACAGAGCAGGTAAGCATAGACATGTTTGTTATTTTTTTATTTTTACCTTTACAATTACTTTAACATTCTGGGTACCAATTATAACTTAATTCACACAGAAGTGTACAGTAAAAAATGAACTGTCCATTTTTAATACAGTCTGATAATTGATTGCCATATTTAAAGCTAAAATTACAGTCTAGGAATAGAATAATGATGATAATAATAATAAATAAAAAGACAGCTTTTGCAGCACTCCTTACTTTCAATCTGGAGCTGTCCTCCGCTGCAATTGTTTTCTGCCAGTAGATATGCTCATTCATTAAAGTGGTATTAAACCCAAAAGCAATTTATTATATTGCAGTTTACCAATCCTTAAACTACAAAAAACTTGTTTTACTTGGTTTAGAGTTGTTCTCTAAGTATTTTAATACTATTTTATACCAGAGGATGCAGTGTCATTGTTTTGTTATCAGTGGGACTTTCAATAAATAGGTTTCTGAACTTGGTTTCAGACAAACCATTAAGGCTGGGTTCACACTTTTGCGAATTGGATGCTGATTTTCACCGCATCAAAATTCACGACAGAAGACTGTGACCGGCTCTCAATGGAGCCAGTTTACACATCTCTGGGGCGGCCGCAGAACGCACAGCAGAAGAGTCCTGTGCGTCTTTGGCTGAAGTTAGATTCTGAGTGCTACCAGGAAAAGCTGAACCAGATTCTGAGTTCACCAATTGTGGTAAATCTCACCCATTATTTAGACACACATTTGGAGTAGCCTGACCATTATCAGCAGCCTACCTTCCTTTTATTTTCTAAAATGATTTGTATTTTTTGGACTTTTTTGTTAAAGAAACAATGGGGATGATTTACTAAAAGTGCAAAAAGTGCAAAATCTGGTACAGTTCTGCATAGAAACCAATCGACTTCCAGGTTTTATTGTCAAAGCTTAATTAAACAAGCTGAAGTTATTTGAAGTTAGAAGCTGATTGGCTACCATGCACAGCTGCACCAGAGTGCACCAGCGTTAGTAAACCTGCTCTATTTACTTATTGGGTCCTCCATTTATTGGGCAGTAAAGGATCAGCAGCAGATTAACGAGGTCCTCTCTCTGTTCACTCACTCTGCTCTTTCCACCCTTCAGCTTGTTCCTTTTCAGTATGTTTGCACGCAGCACATCTGATTGGCTCTTAGTGCTGCCCTCCCGCTTTCAATTTAATTTGGATGGGGTATTAACCACTTGCCGACCGCCCGCCGCAGCGTGACGGCGACAAGGTGGTTCGTTATCTCCATGGAAGCTGTGATCACTTCCCTTCCCCTGCTAGGGCAGCCCACACACAGTTAGAACACGCCCAGGGAACACAGTTAACCCTTAGAGCGCCCCCTGCAGGTTAACCCCTTCACTGCCAATGGCATTTACACAGTAATCAGTGCATTTTTATAGCACTGATCGCTGTATAAATGCCAATGGTCCCAAAAAAGTGTCAAAATGGTCCGACATGGCCGCTGTAATATCGCAGTACCACTAAAAATCGCAGATCGCCGCCATTACTAGTAAAAAATAAAGAAATAGAAAAACCCCATCATCCGTAAACGCGGCAACTTTTGCGCAAACCAATCAATAAACACCGATTGCAATTTTTTTAATCAAAAATATGAGGAAGAATATAAATCGGCCAAAACTGATGAAAAAAAATGTTTTTTTATATTTTTTTTTTTGGATTTGTATTTTATCAAAAAGTAATAAATTTGGGTCTTTTTGTAAAATTGTCGCTCTTCTTTTGTTTATAGCGGCGATCAGAAATGATGCAGAGGTGATCAAATACCACCAAAAGAAAGCTCTATTGTGGGAAAAAAAGGACGCAAATTTTGTTTGGATACAAGGTCGCACGACCGCGCAATTCTCAGTTAAAGCAACGCAGTGCCGAATCGCAAAAAGTGCTCTGGTCTTAAAGTGTGAAATCCTTCCGGGGCTGAAGTGGTTAAAAGAGGTCAATATTAAGTCAGATTTAGGTACTTTCACTTAAAATGTTTAAAAAATGTTGATGTTATTAAAGTGACATTATTATCTAAAAATAATACATACTCATCCACTACTTAATAGCCCTGTAATTTATTTTTTGTTTCCAGTGATTTTTATTTCGAAATAATTTTAGGGTATACTGTACAACTCCATCAATAGCCATTATATAAGGTAACAGTTTCTGGTTACAAACCAGGGTTTAAGTCTTATGCGTTACAGGAAATAAAAACCCATACTATTTTGTTGATACTCCTGGCTCATCAGCATCCACATTTCAGGAATAATAGACAAAATAAAATGAAAAAAAAAAAATAGAAACAAAATCAATTATGCAAAAAGAGAATACAGAATAACATTTTAAAAAGGCATCAAGCAGTGTGGAAGGAAATCACACAATATCCCATCCTCTCATCACATCATGCCTCTCCAAAGGCGAACATAATGAGGGAGGAGACGCTCAAATAAAGAATACCCCCCCCTCCCAACTTCATCCGCTTGATGCAACCATTAAACTCAAATCACCTGTAGTCATGAGAACCTCAAGAAAGAGGAGAGAAAAGGGCATTAGACCATAGATGGAAAGAAGACAAGACAGGGAAGAATGAAAAGCTGTGCACCATCTTCTATGAGCAAAGTGCCCCGAAATAGTCCCGTCCTAAAAGGCTTCCGACAGGTATTTAATCCAGGAGTCGCAAATTTTGACAAACAAAGCTATTTTATCATTCAAAATTGCCGATAGGCATTCATTCACCATTATCCAAGATAACTTGCACTTTAGCAGGTGGAAAGGGACCATTGGAAATTTCCAAGACCTGGCTATGGCTAGACCTGTTGCTATGCCAACAAATATAAAGACAATAATCCTCCTTGTATGTCTCGGAGTCCCCTCCACCAGGCGCCCCAACAGTGCCTGCAGGGGAGATTTAATGAGGTTACTTGGGTGAGTGAATATATAAAGTTGTAAGTGGGAATCCAGAACCTCCGCTTTTTTGGGCAAGTCTACCAAACGTGAAACATAGTATCTTCTATTCCGCACCCTCTGAAGCACTGTGGGCAAGCACCCGGGACATAGGTTGCTATTCGGCGCCATGTACCATCGCATTAAGACTTTATAGTTTGCCTCGATCAGCAAGGTGTTTATATATGATTTGAGGGCACATTATGCTAACTTACTCCACTATTCAACTTCCAAGTTCTCTCCCAGATCATCTTTGCTCCCATTTATGCATATAGAATAACTTTTCAGATGTAGGGGACAAGACATCGTATATTTTAGATATGTGACCAGTGTGTCTGTCGAAACCTCTACACAGATATTCCATTGACGTAGATGTGGTAATATCAGAGGTGTAATTCAGTGTCGCCAAGAAATGCAGTATCTGAGTGTATCGGTGCAATTCTGAGTTGGGAAGCTGAAACTTTTCCTGGAGTGTTTGTTTCGACAGAACACCTCTATGGTGACAGAAATCCGCTATTCGCAGCAGGCCTTTGTTGGTCCACCAAGCAAAGTTTGAGGGTGAAGACCAAGGGTGAACAAAGGATTACCAAGTAGCGGGGCTAATTGGGTGTGTGTGGGAACCAGAAGTGGGAGTTTGAAACGAACCACCTGGTTGTTTCCGGACGACGCTTATCGCCTAAAGACAGTGGTATCTCCACAAGACAGCTTTGTTTGTGAGGTCCTTTTCAAAGTCGAAGGGTTGAGTCTTAACGTGGCTATGTGAGTCTATGACGTAAAGAACCGCTGTGACTTAATGTGGAGACTATAATGGTGTAGATGCAGTTACCTTATAGACACATCTCCAAAGCTGTCTGTGTGACCAGTGTATAGATTTTATATGCTACAGAACAGGGGATGTAGACTTTTCAATAAGATATACGTA
>BLSH010073489.1:573601-594417 GCA_018402905.1 Glandirana rugosa | reverse complement strand
CTGTTCACCTTGGGTCTTTTGCCCCCCCCCCCAGATATATTGTAACAACTGCCTTTGAAATTTTCTCAAATCCGGCATTACTATCTATATAGGTAGTATTATAAATAAGTATAATACTTTTGGTAAAACAGTCATTTTATCGGAGTGCAATCTATAATCTTTTAAATACTGGAGGGCAATTTTCCTGATTTAACCGGTTCCCGACCGGCTCGCGTACATTCACTGCTGCTCTGTGGCAGCGTCCCCCAAATCGCTGTCTATAAACGGTGACTCACGCGTGCGCTGTAGCCGGCGGGAGCATTCTCCACCGGCGAGCCGTGATTGCCTGGCAGAGAAGAAAAATGGGGAACTGCCGATGTAAACACGGCGGTTCCCCGCTCTGTCAGGCAGCATGTATGAGATCTGCTGATTCCTGTCCCCCCCGTCAGAACACGCCTAGGGAACACAGTTAACCCCTAGACCGCCCCTGCAGATTAACCCCTTCACTGCCAATGACATTTATACAGTACTCAGTGGATATTTACATTTCTGATCGCTGTATAAATGTCATTGGTACCAAAAAATGTGTCAAAAATGTCTGACATGTCCACTGCAATATCACAGTCTCGATAAAAATCGCAGCTCGCCGCCATTACTAGTAAAAAAAAATTGTAAAAACGCCAGAAATTTATTTTCATGGTTTGTAAACGTAGCAGCTTTTGCGCAAACCAATCAATAAACGCCCATTGCAATTTTTTTTACCAAAAAAGAATATAAATCGGCCAAAACCGATGAATAAATTTGTTTTTTTATATATTTTTTTCGGAAATGTATTTTAGCAAAAAGAAAGAAATATTGTTTTTTTTGCAAAATTGCCGCTTTTTTTTGTTTATAGCGGTGATCAGAAATGACGCAGAGGTGATCAAATGCCACCAAAAGAAAGCTCTGTTTGTGGGGAAAAAAAGGACGCAAATTTTGTTTGGGTACAACGTCGCACGACCGCGCAATTGTCAGTTAAAGTGACGCAGTGCCAAATCGCAAAAAGTGCTCTGGTCCTAAAGTGGGAAATCCTTCCTGTCCTTTAGTGGTTAAATGCGTGAAGGGTGGGGGTCAAGAAGATTCCTAAATACAGCAAAGCATATGTTTGCCATTGGAAGGAAAACAAATTTCTCTCTGCCTTGGACTATGTGAGCTTCTAGTGATATATTGAGTGTTTGGAATTTAGAATGGTTCAATCTCAGGCTTTAGATATGAGTAAAGTATTGTAGTACTAGATTTAAGTTGGGTAGTGAGGTGATCAGGGATAAGAGGAGCATCAGTATATCATCTGCAATCAGAGCACATTTGTGCTCACAATCTCCACAATAAACTCCCTCTATATCTGGACTAACCCTAATCTTTATTGCCGGCGGTTCTAAGGCCAAAATGAACAGTAATGGGGACAGTGGGCAGCCCTGTTTGGTTCCTCTATGTATAGCAATACTTTGTGATTTACAACCTTTAAGCATAAGATTTTGAAGGTTCACTATATATCGTCCGTCAAAATATTGAGCAGAATCCGTACGTTCCAATGTAAAAAAGAGGCAATCGCAAGAGAGGGAATCAGAAGCCTTGAGGAGGTTTAGAGACCGTAACATTGCCCCCCATCTCCCCCGACCATCCCACCCTGAATTCAATGCAGAAATTATATTGATAACTCGTCTGGTTTGATCAGGGGCCTGTCTATTAGGAACAAATCCTACCTGATCCGAATGGATATACTTTCACAAAAAGGAATTTATGTGAGTGGCCAAAATCTTTGCCATTATCTTAAAGGGTAAGTTCACCTTTACAGAAAAATTTGTAAGCTGAACTTACACTGGACCCCCTCCTCACCCCCGGTCCTGTTGACCTGGAGCCCGGCGATCGCCCGCTAGGAGACATCATATAGCCGCATTACCGGCCCGGGGCTTAGAAATCCCCTCGGCTTAATCTCCTAAACGTACCTCGTAAGAGGTATGTATATGAGGCACTCTAATTGGTCGGAGCCATCACATGGGCGCCGCCAACCAATCAGAACCCACATAGCCTGTCCTGTCAGCGGGAAAGAAGAGAGAAAGCCGCTGGGATTTTAAATCCCCAAACTGGTAAAGCGTGATCTGAAGTGTGAGACCGGGTGATCGCCGGACTTCAGGTCAGCGGGGCTGGGTGGGATGGGGAGCAGGTCCAGTGTAAGTTCACCTTACAGATTTTCTGTAAAAGTGAATTTACACTTTAAGGTCAACATTTATTAACGAGATGGGTCAGTAATTCGCACATTCTCCATGATCCTTATTATGGATAACATGGATGAACATGTTGTTTTCATTTGGTGGGAGGGGGGAACCCTTTTTCAGGTAATTAGAAAATCAGCATAAATGGGGGGGTCAAGATTTCCACATACTTTCGATAGTACTGACCAGAGAAACCGTCCGGGCCCAGCGCTTTTGATGGATTCAATCCTTTGATAGCCGCTACAATTTCCCCTACTGTAAATTCTGCCTCCATTAGTTCCACATGGTCCTGCGTCACTCTAGTAAGAGGAAGATCATGGAAAATTCCTCTGCCTTATCTTTGGGGAACGATCCGGCTGCGTCTTAGAGGTTAGAATAAAAAGTTCCTGCATTAACAACTGAGGATTTTGTGTCAGTTCCCATTCTGCATGTAATTTATTTTTCATGAAATTGTTTCTTGCTGTGTTTTTCTGTCCCCTTGTAACGTCCTCCGTGAGCTCATGAACTTCTCTTCCCCCCACCTCACTACCATTTGTTTGGAACCAGCAGCGCACATTCGTTACAGCTCTAAGCACACCACAAATCACCACCTCGAGAGTGAGCAAAAGAGGGTGGCTACATTCTCACATACAGTGGGACCATAGAGAACGAACATAGCCACCCTCTAAGAGGAAGTTGGATCACAGCAACAAAAAGAAAAGGAATTTAGATAAAGATTTGGAGGAGACAGAGCAAAAGAAGGTAGTTTTTGAGTTAATACACACTTAAAGCGGTTGTCAACCTGTGACAACCACTTTAACCTACAGGTAAGCCTGGAATAAGGCTTACCTGTAGGTGCACTGCATATCTCCCAAACCTGTATGGTTCAGGAGATATGCAGTGTTTTGTGCCGACGTCATGTGCCGTTTCTCCACTAACCCTGTACCGTGACTGGC
Organism: Glandirana rugosa; assembly: GCA_018402905.1. NCBI lineage: Eukaryota > Metazoa > Chordata > Amphibia > Anura > Ranidae > Glandirana > Glandirana rugosa. The sequence goes on along the minus strand of BLSH010073489.1, from coordinate 591,251 downwards.
GGCTCCATTGCGCATGCGCGGGAGTGATGTCATTCGACTCCGGCCAGTCACAGAGCTGGAGTCGCGGCCCCGAAAGGAAGAGGGGCAGAACATGGATGCGGCCTGGAGCGGGGACATCACTGGATGTCACAGGCTTCGTTTCCAGGTAAGTGGCACATAATGGGCTACTATGCGATGCATAGTAGCCCATTATGCTTCTACTTTACAGTGTTATATTGAGGAAGTAAACCCAATCTGGGTTTTCTTCCTCTTTAACCTCCCTGGCGGTATTCCCGAGTGTGGCTCGGGGTGAATTTTCTGTACCAAGAGCGGTAACCCCGAGCCACACTCGGGATTGCATCGCTGGATCTACGGCTGGGTTGCTTACCTTGTCCCCTGGATCCAGCGATGTCCCCCCGCTGTGTCCGTGGGCTGTGTCTTCCGCCCAATGCCTCTGTGTGCCGGGCTCCGTTCCCTGCGAGCATCGTGTCGCATGGGGGCGGAGCCTGGCGGCAAATTCAAAAAGTGAAACACACACAACACATACAGTACACTGTAATCTATAGGACTGCATTACTATATCAAATCATTTCACATCCCCTTTGTCCCTAGTGCTTTGCCCAGTGCCCTGCATGTACTTTTATATTATATATGTCATTCTTTCTGCCTCTAAACTTGAGAACGTCCATGTCAACCAAAAAGTGTCCCTTTACGTCAAAGTGTTTTTTGACCAGCTAGAAAACACCGATAGTAAATAAGAATCATTTGCAGAATTGAGTGATACTGATTTTTGGGGAAATTTATCATCAGACACAAAGTGACGACAGCGACAATTCTGCAACTGAGCAAATTTCAGTGTTTTTGATTTAATTGCATTATTGAATACATTTTATTACTATTATTTTATTATTTTTGATAATTATCTATAGTTATTTATTATATTATAATTTATGATTTCTTGTTTCAAACTTTATCATACCCGGGATGTCTACTAGACTGTGGTTTGGACAGATTTAAGTGAATTAATCCTAAGAATTACAGGCCTACAATATAAAACGCCAAATTTCCATGCAAAATAATGTACCGCTTTCAGCACCAAAAATCTGAAATAATCATACCGCCAGGGAGGTTAAAGTAAATATTTTTTTACCAGAATTTAATGTCACTTCAAGGAATACAGGGCTGCATTAATATGTGGCTTTTATATCTGTCTGGAGATCAGCTTTACCACAAGGAAAATTTCAGCTGCCAGCAATTTTATTACCATGGAAAGGCACTATTAACACTGCGCCTATATTGCATGGGCTCCTCCTTATCTTCTCTTTGTAAATATCACTTTCTATAACTTTGCAGTAGACTTGTGATAACATCTTACTGGATTGTGGATTTCCTTAAATCAAAGGCATCTACATGGGTGATATCTCAAATTGTAAAGTTCTATTTTTATGCTGAGGCTAGCTAAATAAAGAGTAAATGCCCATACACATGGTAAGAAAATCGTCCGAAAATGGCCATGCGATGAACGATCGGCCTACGAAGCTAATATAGTGCTTTCAACAGCCAATTCCGACTGGTTGGACGACAAAAACTGAAGGTGCATGCTAGAAAATGTTTAACGTGAATACAACGTCTGATTTTGCTTAAGTATAAGACTAACCCATAATAACCATTTCTGTTTCTTAACCACTTGCCCACCAAGGAAGTCATATGACGTCCTCGGGTTTGAGTGGTGATATCTGATTCAGATATCCTTTTTTTCAGCCGGCGATTCTGAACAACATAAAAGTGGCCTTAGCGGCGGATTTGCCGCAAGATCACTTTTATCAGCGGCGGGAGAGGTGCCCCCCCCTCCCGCCGCTTTCCCGTCATCTCCGCCGCTTAACTCGCGTGCAGAAGCGAACGCATGCGTAAGTCCCGCCCACATATGAAAACGGTGTTCAAACCACACATGTGAGGTATGCCCGCGATCTCCTCTGTAACGCAAAACTGCTAACCTGTAGAATTTTTGAAACGTCGCCAATGGAGATTTTTAAGTTGCAAAGTTTGTCGCCATTCTGCGGGCGGACGCAATTTTGAAGCATGACATGTTGGGTATCATTTTACTCGGCGTTACATTATCTTTCACAATATGGAAAAAAAATGGCCTAACTTTACTGTTTTCTTATTTTTTAACTAAAAAAACTGAATTTATTTTAAAAAAAGCACGCTTGGAAGACCGCTGCGCAAATACGGTGTGACATAACGTTTTGCAATGACTGCCATTTTATTCTCTAGGGTGTTAGAAAAAAAAATAATTTATAATGTTTGGGGGTTCTAAGTAATTTTACAGCAAAAAAAACTGTTTTTAACTTGTAAACACTGAACCCAAAAAACAGGCCCGGTTGTTAAAGCGGAGTTCCACCCAAAAGTGTAACTTCCGCTTTAAGTCCTCCTCCCCAGCTCCAGATGCTGAAACTGAGCTTTTGGGGAGGAGGGGGGGTGGGGATACCCTATTTTTAGGGGTACTTCCGCCCCGGTCGCCTTAGGCGATCGGAAGTGGAAGGACTCCTTCCCCCTCCCTCCCGAAGTCTTCTGGGACACAGGACAGGTCCTAGAAGACTTCGGGACCAATCACAATGCGCAGCGCCGCTCGCGCATGCGCAGTGTGCGCCCGGCCGTGAAGCCGCGGCCGGGTGCCCACAGTAGCAATGCCGGCGCCGCGGAGGGGAGGGGGAGAGGAGCGAGGCTCCGTGCGGCTCCATCGCTGGACCGGGAGACAGGTAAGTGTCGGTTTATTAAAAGTCAGCAGCTACACTTTTTGTAGCTGCTGACTTTTAATAAACCTAAGGAAAGGGTGGAACTCCGCTTTAAGTGGTTAATTTAGGCTTAGGGCACTCAGGACAATGGGATGATTTGCAATGGGTTGTTTTGGCTTTATAAATCACATTGTCACTTCTTTATTATTCATATATGATTAGGTGCAGCATTAACAATTAACAAACAGCACATTTTATAGAGTGTTACTATTTTTTTATATTATTGCACAACTTCTTTAGCACGTGAAAACTGTATGTAGATAGTTCATACAAAGAAAAAAAAATCATTCCATGTGGACCTATAAAACCTTCCAACAATGCAGCATTGTTAATAAAAGCCATCAAACATGTTATGTTGGAGAAAGTTTATAAATAATTAATCGTAAGCTTTCACGTGGATATACCACTTGTATTAATGGCGTTCCACTTCAATCATTGCATCTGTGCATTTTTTGAATTGTGCTGTTGGATAGACATTTCTGTGTTGAATTCCCCTCTAGATAAACGATGTATGCAAATTTTCTGTGTTCATTTTGTACAATGAAGAATTAATCAAAAGGTTTGTGGTATCATATATATATATATATATATATATACTATATATTATATGTGTATGGAATATTTATTTTCAATTCTTAGTAATGTTATATTGGCATGATAAAATGCAGTGATAGAATTACAGATGGTGAAGTGAAAACAATATATATACTCCTAAAATAGCTAGCAGAACAAAAATGACATAAGCTAATTTTGTGTACATTACAGATGTTAGAGTTTATATTGTATAGAAGCGACATACAACCATATTATTTGAAAATGAAGCCTATTGTGATAATCATGGGAGTAGTTAATGGCAGTGTTAATTTCATCAACGAAAAGGTTTTAGTCAAAGATTTTGTCAGCGGTATTTTTACAGTGATGAAAATGAAACGGAAAGTACAGCACATTTCCGTCCACTGACAAAAACCATGGCGAAAATCAGACCCGTTTTCGTTAACAAACGAAAACGGGACTAAAATGTGAGGCAGGGACCTTTACCCTCGTGAACTAAATCCGTTTCTCATGGAGCTCTGCCTACTTCCGCAGTCCGTTCCCAGAAAACAATTGCACCGCGACGAGATGACTACCAGTACCAGAAATCTGAGAGTGAGAGCAGCGCAGCACTGTGCATTGCAGGCCAGCCAGGCTGAGGCCTCCCGAGTCCTGACTCCTGACGAGACGACCGTGCCGCCAGGCGCCACGTGCACAGCAGACTATGAGTTTACAATAATTGTGGTTACAATTACAGCAGACCTGAGACCTCCCCTCCCCTTAGGCCACCGTCTGTCCAGAGCACACTGTGCAACTTTGCATTACAGGCCTCCTCTGACCACTGGCAGTGCCATGCAGGTTCCTGTGGATTAGAGGCCATCCCACAGACCACCATACAGCACTGTGCAGCATTACAGGCCTCCTCTGACCACTGGCAGTGACATCCAGAGCACTGTGCATTACAGGCCATCCCTAAGACCTGAGACCACCATCCAGCACTGTGCAGCATTACATGCCTCCTCAGACCACCGTCCAGAGCACTATACAGCATTACAGGCCTCCTCAGACCACCATCCAGAGCACTCTGCAGCATTACAGGCCTCCTCAGACCACCGTTCAGAGCACTCTCCAGCATTACAGGCCTCCTCAGACCACCGACCAGAGCACTGTGCAGCATTACAGCCCTACTCAGACCAATGTCCAGAGCACTCTGCAGCATTACAGGCCTCCTCAGAACACCGTCCAGAGCACTCTGCAGCATTACAGGCCTCCATTCCAGATAAATGATCCCAAAATTCATACAAAGGTAAGCACAGTACACTTAACTCCACTTTTGTTGAGAACAGTCATGTACATTGCAGGGATCTTTTTTAACAAACATTCATGTTATGTCACTGAATCTTAAGTGGTAGTAAACCCTCCTATCATTTTCTGCCAAGGAAGCTGCCATCTTGGCCTCTGTTTAATCTACAACTGCCATGATGCTGCACATGTGATCAGCTATGACACCAGCCATTGGATGGTTTGACAGTTTGGTTTAGAGCACAACCAATGGGAGTGTGACATTTCCGGTACGTGCTGGAAATGGAACTGGTTTTTAAACTGTTAAATGGATGGGTTTACTACCGCTTTAATGGGAGTGATTTCATAATATCTCTCAGCTGTTGCTTTCCCAGAATGGAATTATCTCAACAGAATATATATAGAGGGATGTGGTCACTGGGAGGGGCACTGTCAGTAATTTTCGCAGGGCGCCTAAAGGCCTAAGGCTGACCCTGGGAAAGGCTATACATTTAATATATTACAGAGAGACAACTTAGAGCTGACTGTGTGAGGTAAAAGAATAACTTGATTTTTTCCCCCTAATTCAACCCCACAGATACATAAAACCTACAATGATGTGCCAAGTCTCAAGCCAGTGCACCACCACAGTAAACTATTTGCACTGCTCTTTTAAGTGTTTCAAAATACAAAATTGACTCTAAGGAACAACAGGCCACTGAGGCCAGGGAGAAGACCATAGCAAAATGGATTGTGTGCACCGGATTACCAGTCAGACTGATCTGCTCTGCCTGGGTCTTCTGCTGCATTTTGAAAGAAACCGAAAGACTGGCTGCTTATGATGTGGATGCTTTTTCCACTTCCTGTGATTTTTCAATACCCTCCTCTTCTAGGGTTTTCACAGACTGCAGAATTGACAAAACAAGCAGCTGCTGCAAGCACTGGCGAGAAAATGTCATCCTAGAATGAATTAAGCAAAACGCTGGTTCACAGTCTCTTTCATTTTCTGTGCAATTGTGGCACAGTCTTGGTAGCTAGCGTTCTGTTTAAAGTCCTCCAGGTGGCTGAGTCGAGATCAAAGAGTGCAGGGACATGAACATGGTATCACTCTGGAGGGTTTTAATATGTTCCCCTCTGCAAAAAGCAGCAGTAGGTCATGCAATGATGTGAGCTTTTTCCATTTAACTAGGGAGCAAGCTGTGTCCCATCCTATTTTATTTGCAATTTGGCAGACACGCTTTTTCAGTTTGAGGAGTATTTCAAACATGTTGAATGTACTGGTAGTATTACTTGACCAGCGTGTGGGGCAGTCATTTAAAAGAGAAGGCCACAATGCCCCAATATTTTCAGTGTTGCAATGGCATGGAAGACCTGAAGACATTCACTATTGATCTTGCTTTATCAAAGATTCTTTTAACAATTGTCTCCATGCACCAGACGAGACCACAAACGGTGTTCGGTCAAACATCTTATGGAAATAGTTTTACACGAGATCCAAATAAAGTGGAAAACTAACAAAGATACACCAGTAGAACAGACAGCCCCAAGATCATTCATTTCATATCCATTTGATAATTGACTTTAGTGTCATCATGTAAAAGAATAATAAAAATAGCTCACCGCAGATAATTCATTTTAGTCTCACAGTCACTTTCTGTCATGGGGGAGTCTTCCTCTCTAGAGCTGGGTGGTTCTTCTGCTGCTGCTGTGGTTTATTTAAATGCTGCCACCATATTACTCCTATTGTCTGTTATAACGCTTAGGATCTTCCTCTTTGGTATGTCCCACTCGTGCAAGCGTTTGTCCACACAGTGATTTAATTGACTGTGCAATGTGTGGGTGGGCTTTGGGCTACTTGTTCTCAACAAAAGAAAAGTAGCATGCACTTATAGCAAGGAATGAAGCCGTGTGACTCAAAAAAGCAATATTTTTGTAACGAAACTTGGTTTTACAGAGTAAAGACATTATATAATGGCTAAATCTGTGTAGTTTGTTCAAACCATAAATAATAACATGATATTAGGTGTTTTTTTTTTACTCCAGGAGTATATAATGAGTTGTTAAATTGCTTAACCACTTCCCTAACGCCGTATGCAGAATGACGGCCGGGAAGTGGTTGAGTTATCCTGACTGGACATCATATGTCGTCCAGCAGGATAACATGCCGGGCGCGCATCGTGGCGATCGGGGGGAGGATGTCAGTCTGATCCCCCGCATTACCGATCTTGGTAAAACGCTTCCATCGGAAGCACTTTACTATGTGATCAGCCGTGACCAATCACGGCTGGTCACAGTGTAAACAGGAAGAGGTGTTTATCGGCTTTTCCTGTACTCAGGTCTGCAGACCTGAGTAGAGGAGAGTCGATTGGCTGCTATCCTGACAGGAGGGGGTCTGTGCTGATGGTTTATCAGCGCAGCCCCCCCTCGGATCGCCACCCTAGACCACCAAAGAGCCTGCACAGGGACCACCAGGGATGTGCCCACCCAGGACCACCAGGGAGCCGACCAGGGACCACCAGGGAGCTGATCCTGACCAGCAGGGAGCCCACCCTAGACCACCAGGTAAGGGGCACAGTGCCCAACATGGATGGCACTCAGTGCCACCTTCAGATGCCACCTTAGACCACCAGGGAAATGGCCCCTATCATTGCATTTGTCACCTGCTGCCCACCAGTGCAGCCATCAGTGCCACCTATCAGTGCCCACCAGTGCCACCTACCAGTGCCACCTATCAGTGCAAATCAGTGCCGCCTATGAGTGCCCATCTGTGCCGCTTACCAGTGCCCATCAATGCTGCATATCAGTGCCCATCAGTGCTGCATATCAGTGCCACCTATCAGTGCCCATCAGTGCTGCTTATCAGTGCCACCTATCAGTGCCCATCATTGCTGCATATAAGTGCCTCATCATCAGCGCCGCCTCATCAGTGCCAATCAGTACTGCCTCATCAGTGCCCGTCAGTGTAGCCTCATCAATGCCCATCAGTGATGGAGAAAATGTACTTATTTACAAAGTTTTGTGACAGAAACAGAGAAAAACTTTTTTTTTCTGTCTTTTTTTATTTGTAGCCCAAAAAATAAAAACTGCAGAGGTGATCAAATACCACCAAAAGAAATCTCTATTTGTGGGAACAAAATTATAGAAATGTTGTTTGGGTACAGCGTCACATGACTGCGCAGTTGTCATTCAAAGCCCAACAGCACTGAAAGCTGAAAATTGGTCTAGTGGGGAAGTGCATGGTATTGAAGCTGTTAAATACAGTAATGCATTATTTAACTTTACACATTAGATTTTAGTTGACTAAAATGATTTTAGTTGACTAAAATGTACTGGAAATGTAGTCGACTAAATACGACTAAAACTAAAACAATAGCAGAAGACTAAAATGGGACTAAACCTAAAATGGCATTTTAGTCCTAAGACTAAGACCCCTTTCACACTGGGGCCGCCCGAGCGTTAGTGGCAAAGTGCAGCTTTTAATGCGCTTTGAAAGCGGTGCCCATTCATTTCAGTGGGCAGGGGCGGTTTCAGAGAGGTGTATACACCGCTCCCCAAAGATGCTGCTTGCAGGACTTTTTCTCCATCCTGCAAGCGCACCGCCCCAATGTGAATAGACACCGTGGCATGAATGGAGAGGCGGTTTTCAGGCACTCAGCAGAGGCAATTTCCAGCGCTAAAGTGCCTGAAAACCGCCCCAGTGTGAAAGGGGTCTAAAACTAAATCGAAATTTGCTGCCAAATTTAACACTGGTAAATGGAAGGCTTTCATGACAGCAAAACAAAGGCTTTTCTTTACCTTCTTTTGAAAATGCTAGTTCCCTGACCTGTTTGATGATCCTTTGCATTTAGAACTTTAAATGCACACCATAAACAGTATTTTGTAAAGCTGAACTTCAGGGATTTTAGACTTTTCCTTTATAAGAAGTTACCTTCTACAATAATCCTAGGTTTGGATCAATGGTGTTTAGCTTACAAAGACCTAGTCACATGAATGCCTGAATGTACAGAGCTGTGGCTCTCATAAAATTAAGGGATCCTGTCCTTTACCTTCCTTTTCCTCTCCCTTTGTCCATCCACAAAATGGCTTGTTTTCTTTTCAAAGAAAACAAGGTGTTCTGTGAATAGACAAGGGGAGATCATGTTGTTTACTTGCCCCTCCTCTCCCCTTGTCCATTTACAGAACCCCTTGTATTCCGTGAAAAGAGTACAAGGTGTTCTCTGAATGGACAAGGAAAGGCAAATGATAGGATCCTTTCACTGTTTAAGAGCTGCAGCTTTTACCCCCATAACACTGGAAGTATAGTGCTGCCTGTATATTCCTGCATTTGTGGGACTAGGATTTTGAAACTAAACTGCATCAAACTCATTAGAGGACAAATAGAGCACAAATAATAAAAAAAAAAATCAGCTTGAAGCAGGGGGGTCATAGAGAGTGTTTCTCTTAAAATGTATTTGATACCTGAATTCTTCTTCTGTAAAAAGGAGAATACTGGCTGATAAAAACTGTTAGTTGGTGCTGCCTGTATAATTGCAAATTTGACCAAAAATGTTTGGCATAGAAGATAGTGTGTTTAGTGTTGACCTAGCCAGTTCAACTTAGCACGCCTGAAGCAAACCTGTGGGCATATCGCTGTTCCTGTAAAACTAATTCTTGGGTGGTAGTGCGGGCACCTGCCTGCGTGCTTACTTAATGGCCAGAGTCTGGAATGCTTAGTAGACATGTGCAGAACAGAGAAATTTGTTTAATTTTTTTTTGGATAGATTCGTTATGTTACTAATTTAGATTTGTTGATTAATTTTGGAATTTGTTTACTTTAATTTATTTTAGTTTAGTTTATTCATTTTTTGCCGAATTCCAAATCTATGAAACTATTCAACTTCTGATTGATCGAAAAATGATCAACCGATCTGAATTCTGTGTGAAGAATAGCTGGTTGTTAAGGAGTGGGCCAGGAAGCCGGTTGCCGCATCTTTAACAATCGGTGACTCATGAGCTGAATGTAAACAGACTTGCCAGCAAATAAAAATTCTGAATAAAACAGCATGGGGGTCCCCACATATCCATACCAGGCCCTTTGTGCCTCCCTCTCCAAAGCACCTTGTCCCCAGGTTGATGGGGACAAGGGCCTCTTCCCCACAACCCTGGTCCGGTGGTTGTGGGGGGGACATCAGAATCTGGAGGCCACATTTAACAAGAGGGCCCCCAGATGCCGCATGTGAATGAGTATGGGGCACATAGTACCCCTACCCATTCACCCAAAAAAAGCCAAAATGAATAAAAACACAACACCAGTTTTGACAAGTCCTTTAAAAAATGTAAAAATGCAGACTCATGCGTAAAAAATAAAACGCTGCATGCCAAACATGACTGTTCCCATCCAGGGACATAGCTAAATGACAGGTACACATGGGTGTGGGGGTTACCTGGTGACATAACCGGGTGACCCTGCCTCTGTGTTTACCTCTTGTTGGGTCATCATGGGGTGGGATGACCTGGTGACATCAGCGGGTAACCCCGCCCCCATGTTTATCTGTCAATTACCCAGGGTTGTGAGGAATAGGCCCTTGTCCCCATCAACATAGGGACAAGGTGCTTTGATGAGGGAGCCCCCCTGCCCAAAGTGCCCCCTCACGTTGAGGGCATGTGACATCCCCCACTTTCCTAGCCTGCTGGGCTGCATGCTTGGATCAGGGTATGATGTGAATGTTGGTTGCCTCCATATCATTTTTTAAAAGAATTTTGGCGTGGGGTCCCCCTTAAAATCCAAACCCGCTGACAGCTGATTAGCCATTTGTTATCAAGGACGCAGCGGCCGGCTTCCTGGCCCGCTCCTTAACAACCAGCCATTCTTCCCACAGAATTCGGATCAGTCAATCATTTTTCGATCTTTCCAAATTGGTATTGTTCCAAAAATGTGGAATTCGTTAGGTAGCAATTAAACAAAACGTAACTAAACAAATTTTAACTAAATTTGTTACTTTTGTCATTCGGAGATTCAGATACATCCAAATATCCAAATATTTGTCTGAATTTAGATGTGGACCGAAACAAATTGCACATGTCTTCTGCTTAGTTTATGGCCAGAGAGCCCTGAAAAGCCAGGTCATTAAGTTACAGAAACTAGATATCGCATGGAAATCTCTTCCCCTTGCCTCCCTACTGGACTGCTGACAATAACATACAAGCGGATAAGGGAAGTAGAAAAAAGTGGGCCACAGTGTAATAATGAGAGTCATATTCTCTGATTCAGTAGGAATTGAATCAAATGAAAACGGCTTTTCCTCCAGCTCTGGCCATGAACTAAGCATGCAGGCAAACACCTGGAGGTGCCTGCGTTAACATCTGGCAGCCAGTTTACATGGATCAAAATGCCCACAGATACACTTTAAATGATTGGAAAGAAACATAATGGGATTGTTTGTGCAAAAGACACTTTATTTTATGGGAAACAATTTAACATTATAGCCTGAGAATGTAATGTAAATAAAGCAAGCAAAATATACAGTAAGACGTGATGGAGAAATGAAAGCTGAGGATAGCACAACCACTGAAATGTAATTACAAAGATAAGCCAATCTGCTAAGTAATAAATCACAACAGCAAGGGACATCAGATCTTCAGAAAGTTTTGGTGAGAAATATTGAGAATGCTTATTAATTTTTACAATGGTTCAGCCTCCGCATGTCTTGGATCTGGATAGATTCAGTCTTCTAGACTATCACTTTGTTTAGTCACTGTAGAGATAAAAGTAATGAGGTTTTGTTCATGTGTATGAACATTTTTTTCTAAATTTAATAGCAATTCCCATTATTACCTTCTGTTGTTAAAGCTCAATTCCAGGCAGCTGAATGTATAATTGAAAGACAGTATGTGAACCTGCAAAACGATTTGTAATTCTGGTTATCCAGGTTTTTGATGCAGGTATCCCTGTCAGACTGGACAAGCATATCTCTACTTCAGCTTTGTCAGCACTCCAAGTCTGATGAGTGGATATTGAAGAAATGTCATCACACTGATGAGACTATCGCTCTGCTCTCTCCTTCAGTCAACAAACATCCAGAGTTAGAGTGACTATATTGTTCGATTGGCCCTTGCTGAAATGTTTAACCACTTAAGGACCGGAAGGATTTCCCACATTAGGACCAGAGCACTTTTTGCAATTCGGCACTGCTTCACTTTAACTGGCAATTGCATGGTTGTGCAACGTTGTACCCAAACGAAATTGACGTCCTTTTTTCCCCCACAAATAGAGCTTTCTTTTGGTGGTATTTGATCCCCTCTGCATCATTTCTGATCACCGCTATTAACAAAAAAGGAGTGACAATTTTGAAAAAAATAACAATATTTTTTACTTTTTGCTATAATACATATCCAAAACAAATAAATATAAAAAAACAAATTTATTCATCAGTTTTGGCCGATATATATTCTTCCTCATATTTGTGATAAAAAAAAATTGCGATCGGTGTTTATTGATTGGTTTGCGCAAAAAGTGCCGCGTTTACAAACCATGAGAATTACTTTATGGCGTTTTTACTATTTTTAATTTTTTTTACTAGTAATGGCGGCGATCTGCAATTTTTATCAGAACTGTGATATTGCAGCGGACATGTCGGACATTTTTGACACGTTCTTGAGACCAATGACATTTATACAGCGATCAGAAATTTAAATATCCATTCATTACTGTATAAATGTCATTGGCAGTGAAGGGGTTAACCTGCAGGGGGCGATCTAGGGGTTAACTGTGTTCCCTGGGGTGTTCTGACTGTGAGGGGGCTGGGCTGCCAGGGGCATAAGAGATCTAACTGATCCCAGTGACAGGAATCAGTAGATCTCTTACATGCCGCCTGATAGAGCGGGGAACTGCCGTGTTTACATCGGTGGTTCCCCATTTTTTTCTTCTCTGCCAGGTCATCATTGGTAGCCGGTGGACATCGAGTCTGCCGGACCTGCGGCCACACTGTTGCAGAGTGCGGCGGGCACTCCCGCCCTCTAGCCACGCATGAGCGAGCCGCCATTTATAAACGCCGATTTGCGCTGCAGCAGTAAATGTACGCAAGCCGGTTGAGAACCGGTTAAAAGTGGATATCTGGATGGTATTATGATCTTTTATTATTTTTTTAGGGCTTGCTCACACAGCGCAGTCCCAATGCAGGACAAGGGATACAACCTTGTTCCCTATGAGGCCAGTTTGCATGCAGTACTTTTTTCTTTCATCGCAGAGTCGTGATATAACATAACACCACACTGCAACCAGTATAGCTGAATGAAGTGTCACTTGTGAAATATACAAGCAATGTTCATTTTCTTCAAAAGTCGTGGGTCTAAGAGGATCCATGAATATTTTTTATAATATGTGAAAAATTAGAATGGTTTTAAGATTAGAAGTTAGGAGAATTTATGAAAACTTACATAGTAACCAGTTTATTTACCAGAAACTTTGCAGTGCATTAAAAGCTGACTATGCACATTACATTCTGATTGTTAAATCTCTTTATTCTTACTAAAAGTATGCAATGTGAGGCCTGCCAAAATAAACCATTCCATTCATTTTTGGTCAGGCGTCAGACCGTATACTACGTTGATGTATCTAAAAGAAATGTTAGAATAGAATGTGACCTGTATAGTCAGCTTTAGGCTAGGATAAACAGTTAATGCTTTCAATTAAGCATTACATTACATTACACTAAATTTAATTTAAACAAGTGTACTTTCAGAGTGCATTTATTTTTTATGCCTCCTTGCTTTGACCTGAAAGCCTCATGCACACAGGATGTTTTTGGACATTTTTACATCTGCTGTTTTTGGCTTCAGATGTTTTTTCTTACAGTCAATAAACTCCCCATCATCTTATCCTATGTGTTCATGCACATATAGGCTGTTATCAACTGTTTTTGGCTGTGGCATTTTTGAGCTGTAAAAAACCCCAAGACCAGTGGGTTCTGAGAGACGTTTTTCAGCTGTAAAAACGCACTAAAAAAAAAAAAAAAAGAAAGAAATATATATATATATTTTTTTTTCTGCCAGTAAAAACCTTATACAGCCACTTCCTCCTTCTTGTCTGGTCATTAGCCTAGGCTTATGACATGCACAGCTCTCTCTCTCACTCTTGTCAGAGTTTGCCAGGAATGGAGGGGTAGTGAGTCATAAGAATGCCAATGAGAGCTGCAGGGCTGCAGAGCTTGAGTTGTGCCTCTGTGTGTATGTATAAATCCAGGCAGTGAACAGGCAGCAGCTTCAGCTGCCCACAATTAAAATGAATGCAGCCAGACGTAGTGGGAGGAGATTTCTGCAGCATATTTGGCGAGTACAGAATCACAGTATATATAAATTAATATGCAAAGTGGTTGGAGGGAAGCTTCAGCATGGCAAAGATGTTTTTATTACAAATTATGTGAGCAGACCGCAGTTCCTCTTTAACTTGCTGCACATTTTCACTGGCAAGTTGTACACTTGCAGAGCACTTGAAGCACTTGAAGTTCTAGTTGACACTTTTCCAATTTGCCGCAAATTTGCGTGGCAAGTCTCTAGCAGTGGTGAGTCTACAGCAAGAACTCTGCAAGTCTACAGAATGTAAATTCAGCCACAGTGACCCCTGTGGTGGGTGGACTATTGCACAACATAACTGAACCAGAACTTGCAGCAGATTTGCAGAATGTTTGCAAAGAAAGTTGATCTGGATCATGCAATGCGGACTTGTGAAGCCTGGCCAGTCTAGCATGTCATTTTCAAAATTGGAGCTCAATTGCTTGCTACCTGGGACCTTGATGCAATAGTAGTAAATTTGAATAGTCCGCAATCTCCCATCATTTGTATGACACAAAGCAAACACCCAGCTGAACGTCCATTTGTATTAAATCATTTGTCTAAATACAAATCTTGCCCATCGAATGCAGTAAAATACTCAATTCTTAGAAGAAATACTTACTGATTGCTGGATGTTTGTAGGCATTTGTTTGTATGAAGCATCAATGTCCCCTTAAAGTTGAACCTGATTATTCCGTTGTCCATACAATGATTTCTCTCATTAATTTACTTACATGATGAATCTCAATCACAATTATGCCCTGTAAAATATGTGTACATTAAACAGCCTCAAATCTGCCAATTTCTCATTCCTGGCATCTGTTATTGGAATGAGAAGTTTTCAATATCCAGGTTATGTGAGCAGTCACTCCCTTGCAGTTAGAAAATACCCATTTAGACTGCAAAGCATTTCAACTTGTAATGTGCTCATGCACGGAAATTTTTGTTGTATGGAATGGACAGGTCTCCATTTACAGGAACAAGGTAGCACTGAAGACTGCAGTATGGGGCTGGTGCCAAAAGAAATTGGGTTATTTGGGCAAACAAAGGATGTAATGAAAGGAAAAGGAGATAGTTACATTTATTGGGATCTAATATTGTAGACTTCATTAGTTGCAGTTCTACTTGTAGTGGTAGTGTTGAGGAGTGTGGATAGTACACTGTATGACCCCAACTAATACTTGGTGGTACCACATCCCAATAATCTTGAAGTAAGAAAACCACAAGGGGAGAAAGCGGAGCTAGGGTTTAGGGTACCAAATAACATACTGTACGTACAGTATCTCACAAAAGTGAGTACACCCTCACATTTTTGTAAATATTTTATTATATTTTTTCATGTGACAACACTGAAGAAAGGACACTTTGCTATAATGTAAAGTAGTGATTGTACAGCTTGTATAACAGTGTAAATTTGCTGACCTCTCAAAATAACTCAACATACAGCCATTAATGTTTAAACCGCTGGCAACAAAAGTGAGTACACCCCTAAGTGAAAATGTCCAAATTGGGCCCAATGAGCCATTTTCCCTCCCGGGAGTCATGTGACTCGTTAGTGCTACAAGGTCTCAGGTGTGACTGGGGAGCAGGTATGTTAAATTTGGTGTTATCACTCTCACGCTCTCATACTGGTCACTGGAAGTTCAACATGGCAC
This sequence comes from Glandirana rugosa, assembly GCA_018402905.1. NCBI lineage: Eukaryota > Metazoa > Chordata > Amphibia > Anura > Ranidae > Glandirana > Glandirana rugosa. The sequence continues at coordinate 575,701 of BLSH010073489.1, read as the reverse complement.
CTCATGGCAAAGAACTATCTGAGGATCTGAAAAAAATAATTGTTGCTCTACATAAAGATGACCTAGGCTATAAGAAGATAGCAAAGATCCTGAAACTGTGTTGCAGCACAGTGGCCAAGACCATACAGCGGTTTAACAAGACAGGTTCCACTCAGAACAGGACTCGTCATGGTCGACCAAAGGAGTTGAGTGCACGTGCTCAGTGCCATATCCAGAGGTTGTCTTTGGGAAATTGACATATGAGTGCTACCAGCATTGCGGCAGAGGTTGAAGGGGTGGGGGGGTCAGCCTCTCATTGCACACTGCATCAAATTAGTCTGCATAGCTGTCATCCCAGAAGGAAGCCTCTTCTAAAGTTGATGCACAAGAAAGCCCGCAAACAGTTTGCTGAAGACAAGCAGACTAAGGACATGGATTACTGGAACCATGTCCTGTGGTCTGATGAGACCAAGATAAACATATTTGGTTCAGATGGTGTCAAGTGTTTGTGGTGGAAACCAGGTGAGGAGTACAAAGACAAGTGTGTCTTGCCTTCAGTCAAGCATGGTGGCGGGAGCGTCATTGTCTGGGACTGCATGAGTGCTGCCGGCACTGGGGAGCTACAGTTCATTGAGGGAACCATGAATGCCAACATGTACTGTGACATACTGAAGCAGAGCATGATCCCCTCCCTTTGGAGACTGGGCCACAGGGCAGTATTCAACATGATAACGAACCCAAACACCCCTCCAAAATGACCACTGCCTTGCTAAAGAAGCTAAGGGTAAAGGTGTTGGACTAGCCAAGCATGTCTCCAGACATAAACCCTATTAAGCGTCTGTGGGGCATCCTCAAATGGAAGGTGGATGAGCGCAAGGTCTCTAACATCCACCAGCTCCGTGATGTCGTCATGGAGGAGGGGAAGAGGACTCCAGTGGCAACCTGTGAAGCACTGGTGAACTCCATGCCCAAAGAGGGTTAAGGTAGTGCTGGAAAATAATGGTGGCCAAATAAAATATTGACACTTTGGCCCAATTTGGACATTTTCACTTAGGGGTGTACTCAGTTTTGTTGCCAGCAGTTTAGACATTAATGGCTGTATGTTGAGTTATTTTGAGGGGACAGCAAATTTACACTGTTATACAAGCTGTACACTCACTACTTTACATTGTAGCAAAGTGTCATTTCTTCAGTGTTGTCACATGAAAAGATAAATAAAATAATTTACAAAAATGTGAGGGATGTACTCACTTTTGTGAGATACTGTACATAAGCAAATATGTATATATAAAAATAAAAGGTGATACAAAACTTTATTGATATTAGAACATTAAAAAGCTCAAACGAGCTAGAAAGGTATTGCAAACATAGAAGAAATTCATAACAGCAGGTAGAAATGGTACTGTATGCTGTATGTATAGTCTTGGGACCATATACAAATCTTATCCATATCAGTACATGAGGGAACCCAATGCGTTTTCACTTGTAAGTCTTCCTCAAGGGGTTATTTGTTGGTCCATTGAAATAATTCCTTCAATAGATTCACATATTAGCATAGTTTATAACATACTAGTGCTCACAGGAGCACATGATTAAGCATTTGTGTAACTTACATCAACTTTTGCCACAAGGCATAAATATGGTTGAATGTCCCCAGGGGGCGCTCCTCCAAGCGTCCACAGAAAGCACAAGGGATAAGGTACATGCTTCTGGGGGTATATTATATCTATTATTATGTCCTATTCTACACTCCAGGTAATATATACAATATCTCACAAAAGTGAGTACACCCCTCACATTTTTGTAAATATTTTATTCTATCTTTTCATGTGACAACACTGAAGAAATTATACTTTGCTACACTGTAAAGTAGTGAGTGTACAGCTTGTACAGGCCATCTTTATGTAGAGCAACAATTCTTTTTTTCCGGTCCTCAGAGGGTTCTTTGCCATGAGGTGCCATGTTAAACTTCCAGTGACCAGTATGGGGAGAGTGAGAGCGATAACACCACATTTAACACATCTGCTCCCCATTCACACCTGAGCCCTTGTAATACTAACGAGTCACATGACACCGGGGTGGGAAAATGGCTAAATTGGGCACCACAATAGCGAGAGTGAG
>BLSH010073489.1:546260-559906 GCA_018402905.1 Glandirana rugosa | reverse complement strand
CAATACTGCCGATTCAGTAAAGATGTTAGCTAGATCTCCAGCATGTCTTAATTCATCCTGACTGCCCTTATGGCCTAAGACATGGTCAAAGGATTTGACCTACAAGTTACATCTTTGTATCATGCCTTTTTGTCACATACCTGGCAGAGGCTAAACTGATGAGAGGGCTCTCCCTTACACCTCCTGTCCTGTTTTTTCACCTGGGATTAATGACAGGGTTGGACAGGACATAGGATGGTACGGGTGCCTGTAGTAAATCCTTTCCAACAGAAGAACTGGATCTCCCAATGAAGTAGAAACTGAAGAACAGGAACTTGTGCCAGATATTATTACAGGGCTTGTAGAAGCAGTAGCCAGGAATGTGGTCAGACAGGCAGGATGCACAGATTCGGAAGATGAGAGCATAAACAGGAGCCAGGCTGAGCTGCGGAGTCAAGAAGCAAGAAAGAGGCCAGATACCAGAGGGATCAAGACCAGGCATAGTCAGAAGGCAAAACCAGGTATAGCACAGGAACAAGCAGAGTCTGGTCACACGTCACATGAGCTGATGACCACTCAGCAATAATCTTGAGTCCTGTAGTGCTTTAAAAAGGCCACTGGGCACTAAAGTCAGTATAAACATGCATGCTAATGCTAATGCGCATGTGTAGCTGCAGGCACGGCTTTGATTCTGTGCATAGTTCTGTGGACCATTCTTCACATATGCACAGTTCATGAGCATGGACAAGAACTTGGTTTTCATGACACTTTTACTTGAATGTTGCTCTTTGGTCTGGTATTGGAGGCCATTCTTGAGCATACAGTGGACAAGAAAAAGGCCTTTCCAATTAAGGGAAAACGAGTCCAGGTTCAGAACAGCAAAAATGTTACGTTAGCACTTTGTTTACTAGTATTTGGGACTTTATAGGTGCTAAATGAAACATTTAGAAAATACACAGTATTCTGGCATTTTTGTATTTATTATCATTTTCAACATGTTTCTTGTGTAATTGAACCCACTTTATCAGTAACCGTGATGACATCAGGTGAGAGGGGGAAGTTGCCATCTGCTCTGTATTCAGATATATCCACTGGGAGAAACTGAGGATCGACTGTACCCAGAGTGACAGGAGCATAGGGATACTTTTGAGTCCTGCTAAAGTGCTGGTCACATTACTTATAAGCCTAATCACCCACAGTGACTCAAGACTGCTAAGTGATGGGTTTTCAGTTGCCTTTTCACTTTGGATTGTTGATGTCAAGATCCTCTTGTTGGTTTGATCCTGTTTGCTATCCTCCCACTTGATCAATAGTTTAGCTCAATTGAAATCCTACCCTTCATGATTCCTGATGAAGTGGATTCAATGACTCACAAAATGTGTACAAAGTTGCCTAGATTGAACCCATCATGTTTTTTTTTACCATCATGTGACCAGCATTCAAGATAACAGTGGACAACCATGTATTTTAGATCAAATTTACTCAAATTACGCTGATGGGTGTGAAGGACTGTGTATTTCAATTGGTATATGTTATTATTATTATTATGTAATATATATGTTAAGAATACATGTTATGTTCTGTAAAGAAAAAAAACACTATTTTTAGAACAATAATTGTTTATCAGTGATAATAAACATGTGTTTGTGCTATATGTCTGATTTAGCACTTGTAAAGTACCAATACTAGCAAACTAAAGTATAGAGATTTCTAATGGGGATGTGGTGCGCTATTATACAAGGCCAGCTGAAACTTTCTAGGTTGTTCTGACAAAAATGTTAGTACTAAGAAGCACTGGTCAGGTCAGAAAGATAAGCAGATTTTTAACCAACTTTAACCAACCCTTATAATGATAAGTTGGCCCTTGGGATATTAGGGGTTGTTCCTCCCACAGTGGAAACAAATAACCCCTAAGTCTTTCATTTTGGAGCTTATAGAACATGTGTACATGCTCTTTCAAGATGCCTTGTAATAAGTCTTCCCAAAGATCTAGAGAAATTCAGAGCTCTGTCGTGATTCCTTTACAAAGGGAGAAACAAGGCACATTTCTTGTAGTATGCATACCTGCACAGGCAAATTCTACTACATCCTCAAGCTCAAGCCTCTGAGTGAATCCATAAGATACAAGAAGTTCCACATGGATTACATTTTCTTTCTGTTAGGACTATCCTTCAGACAGGCTGCTTTATAGAACCGTGGATTTAAGGCATGCGTACATGCATGTTACCATCAGGGAATATTCTCTAAGGTAAGGGGAGAGGCCCTGCCCCTTATAGCTTTAGTCGATTACAGTTGTTACCTACTTAGATGATTGCCCATTCTCATCACCAATGGATTTTAAGACCATCCAGAAATGGCTAATGAGCCTGGGATGGTTGATCAAATGGAAAAAGTTAAACACCGAACTAGCACAGTCAGGTTTCTGTGTTATACTCTTGAGTTCTCAGGATCAGAGATTTCATCCTCTAGACAGAGGACACGATTCTCAAAATTGATATTCATCTAAGTCGCCTACAGACCAAACATTCTGTGTCTCTGAGGACAGTTAATTCAAACCTAAGGACATCTTATATTCCTGCTGTTTAGTGGGCATGTTTACATCAGAGACCTCTTCAGTCTTTCCTTCTGGGGATGAAGAATGAATCTCCAGAGCTGCTGGAAACCCACGTTTATCTGCCAGTCTGTTACCACAATTTGTGATGGTGGAGAGTCCACTTTCATCTGTCAGCTGGCTTTCTATGGGCCTTCCCCAAATCTTTAAGATTTACCATGGACATGAGTTCATGGGACAGCGGTGCCTACCCGAGGATCAAGATGGCTCAGGGTCATTGGATTTGGAAGGAATCCAGAGCCTCTTCCAATAGTGGAAAGCTAAGCACTGTGGGGGGAACCCTGTCCACCTTTCAGTTCAAAGTCAGTGGTCACCACCTTCAAGTCCTTTCAGGGAAATGCCACCATGGTAGCATACTTTATAATAACAAGCAGGAGGACACATGAAGCCTTTTCCTGCAGTCAGTGGCCAAATGCTTTCTAGTTTGAACAGAGAGGAATCTTTCCTCCTTGTTGGCAGATTGCCTCAAGGGAACCCAGAACAGATTGGTGGGTTTTCTATGTCACCTCCATGTTTAGGAGAATGGTCCCTGAATACAGAAGTGTTGCCACACAGATCTCATCTCTCAGGAATATGCGAAACACAAAGTTATTCTTTTCTCTGAATTCAAGAGACCACATCACTTGTGAATTAATGGCAGTTCAGTTTCTGTTATGCTTTTCGATACTTTAAACTTCTCTATTTAGTTCTTCAGAAGTTCAAGGTCCCATGACTCTGTTTCCCCATCCGTCTCTTTTTTTTCCCTGCCTCTGTACTCCTTACAATTCTTACATGACAACGTTGTCTGGGGTGATAGTTCACTGATCAATGTTCTTACTCTGTCTTTCATATTTTATCATTTTTTCATATATTTAATAAAGCTTGGCTTTTACTTATATCATTAATTGTTTCCCACACTCTCATACCAGACCCCGGTGACTCTTCTGATGGTTCTTTTGAAGACAGCCCTCTGTGCAGCCTTCTGTGTTGGTGATGTAGTTTTCTGTTTAGCCATCGAGCCCCAGGTGACATACCTTCCTGAGTGGGTAGGAGTGGTGCTGTTATGCTCATTATTTGGTCCTTTTTTCAGCTTTGTATTACTCCCTTCAAGGCCTCGGGTCCTTCTTTGTGTTTGTTTTCTTTATGTTCCAATACTTCGAAAGGTTGTCTAGTCCTAGTCTAGTGACTTCCTAACTAAGAGGCTATCCAACTTATATTTATTGTTTATTCAGGTGTTGAAGTCGTTAAAGCAGAAACCTCCTGGAATGTGTGCTATCCCTGGAGGCTTCAGAAGCACCCCATTCTCGCCAAAAAAAGACAAAAATGGAGGCAGGGGGCCAGATTGGAGCTTGCTCAGCCTTTTAGATTGTGGAAGAAGTAACTTTTAAAATTTTCAGTGTGGGGTCTGCCTCAAAAAGTGAGACTGACTAGAGAGTGCACTGTTCACTGCTAACTCTGTCCTGTGAAGAAAGGAGGTTCAGGGCAGCAGCACTTAGAGAGAAGGAGCCAGCAGCATTCAAATTTGTAAACTCCAAGTGCTGGGGTAAGAATTTTAGCAAATAGTTTACATTACTGTGCTCCATCTGTTGAACTAAAAAAAAACACCACGGGATTAAACGACTGTGGCGTAAAACCAAATCCCTGCAGGACTTCACCCTATATAAATCTGCCCTCCTAAAATACAATTCCTGCCTCAATGCTGCCAAACAAACCTACTTTGTCTCTCTTATTAATACCATGTCATCCAGTCCCTGTCAGCTGATTTTTACCTTTAGGCTGGGTTCACACTAGTCCGATTCTCGGACTGACATTAGGAGCACAAGTCACATTACGTCACAAAAACAATGATTCCCTATGAGAGCCGTCTTAACTGGTCCGACCTGTGTTTCTTACTACTTTTGTCTGACTTTGATCCTACTTTAGCCCATTGAAAGGCATTGAAGTCGGATCAGTGTCTTCACTGATGCAACTTATGCTCTGGGGATCTTGAAGGGGAACTCCACGCCAAAATTAAAAAAAAAATGGCATGGGGTCCCCCTCCAGGAGCATACCAGGCCCTTTGGTCTGGTACGGATTTTAAGGGGAACCCCCACGCCGGAAAAACGGCGTGGGGTCCCCCCCAAAATCCATACCAGACCCTTATCTGAGCACGCAGCCCAGCAGGCCATGAAAGGTGTTGGGGACGAGCTCCCTGGACCATACCAGGCCGCGTGTCCTCAACATGGAGAATATGGGTGCTTTGGGCCAGAGGGGGCTCTGTGCCCCCCACCCCAAAGCACCTTGTCCCCATGTTGATGAGGACAAGGGCCTCTTCCCGACAACCCTTGTCGGTGGTTGTCGGGGTCTGTGGGCGGGGACTTATCAGAATCTGGAAGCCTCCTTTAACAAGGGGGCCCCCAGATCCCGGCCCCCCACCCTATGTGAATGAGTATGGGGTACATTGTACCCCTACCCATTCACCTGCAAAAAAATTGTAAAGTAAAAAACACACTACACAGGTTTTTAAAATCTTTTATTAAATCAGCTCCGGCTTCTTCTCCCCTCTCCGGCTCTTCTTTCTTCTACTCTTTTGCGGAGTCTTCTATCTTCTGAGGGATCTTCTTTCTTCTCCTTCTCTGCTGCGTCTTCTGCTCTTTTCCCGGTCTTCTCTGCTGTCCTCTTCCCCCTGTTCTTCCTCTCTTTTTCTTCCCATGTTGACCGATGCAATCTCCTTCACGAATGCCCTCTCCGCTGTGTGCTGTGCCTTATATTGCAATGGGGCGGGGCCACCCGCTGACATCACCCGAAGGCCCGCTCCATGATGTCACATCCTGGGCGGAGCTGTGACATAATGGGGAAAAAAACGGCGTGTGTGTTCCCCTTAAAATCCGTACCAGACCAAAGGGCCTGGTATGCTCCTGGAGGGGGACCCCATACCATTTTTTTTTAATTTGGTGTGGAGTTCCCCTTCAAGATCCCCAGAGCACAAGGTGCCTGGTATTGTCGGGATCAAAGTTGGATCCCTGTTCACAGAAAATCAGTCCAACTTTGACCCTATGTAGGACCGTAAATCGCACAGCAAAGTAGGATCAAAGTCGGACCGTTTTTTTGTCGGATAGTGTGAACACAGCCTTAACTCTCTGCTTCGCCCTCCACCCCCTCTACCTTCTAACTCACTCACTTCCCAAGAGATTGCCAATCACTTCAGACAAGATTGATGCAATATGTGAGGACACCTCCACTGTACAGACATCTTCCTCACTTAACATGCCTTGTCTAGCAGCACAGTTAACACTTTCCTCTTTTGAACTGGCTACTACTGAAGATGTTTCAAAAATTTTCTCAGATGCCCAACTAATCAATTGTCCCCTGGATCCTGTTCCCTCATGACTACTATGATCACCGTCTTATTCCATCCTATGCTCCCTCACTCACATCTTTAATACCAATACCATCTCTACGCGATGACACCCAAATCTACTTGTCTACTCTTCACATCACTCCTTCACTCCTTCAATCTCCTCTCGCATTACCAACTTACTAACTGACATATCCCGTGCCCCCCTCCATGACTTTCAAGGTCAATAATGCAACCATCAATACCTCCCCTCATGCCAAGGTACTAGGTGTAATCCTAGACTCTGAATTCTCCTTCCAGCCGCAAATCCAATCATTGTCAAAAGCTTGTAGACTTCACCTCCGTAACATCTCTAAAATTTACCGCTTTTTAACTAATGAAACCACCAAGCTACTCATTCACTCCCTTATTATCTCTCGCCATGACTATTGTAACTCCCTTCTCATAGGCCTACCTCTCCATAGGCTTTCCCCTCTTATGTCTATTATGAATGCTAGTGTGAAACTCCAATCAATACCTTTATTGTAAAGCCACTGAAAATCCATACAGTACAGAAAACGGACAAATGCGTTTCACGCCTCACAATAAGCGCTTACTCATACTCTAAGACAATGAGTAAGCGCCTATTGTGAGCCGTGAAACGCATTAATCTGTCTAGAGCTTTGTTTCACACTCGTATACCTCACATTGAGCCTGCACCTGAGAGCTATGGGGGGAAGGTAATGATGTGGGAAAGTGGGACACACGTTGTGAAGTTGACACATTCATCTTATCTATCATGAATGCTGCTGCCAGACTCATCTACCTTACCAGCCGCTCAGTGTCTGCCATCCCTTTCTGCCAACCCCTCCACTGGCTTGCGATCGCCCAATTAATTAAATTCAAAATACTAACAACCACATACAAAGCCATCCACAACTCTGCGCCAAGCTACATCACTAATTTTGTCTCCAAATATCACCCAAACCATCCTCTCCGCTCCTTTCAAGACCTCCTGCTGTCATGCTCCCTTGTCTTCTCCTCCCATGCTCATTTCCAGGACTTCTCCAGAGCCTCTCCCATCCTCTGGAACTCTCTACCTCAGTCTGTCTGGATATCTCCTACTCTGGCTGCCTAAGGCGATCCCTGAAAACTCTTCTTGGAAGCCTATCATGCCTCCAACTAATCTGTTATCACTTCCATCAGCTCATTCCTCACAGTTACAACCTTCTGTAGCACTTAGCCCACCCTATTAGATTGTAAGCTTTTATGAGCAGGGCTCTCTTAAACATCTATTTTATTGTACTGTAACTGTATTATTGCCTGTTGGCGCTATATCAATCCTGTATAATTATAATAATAATTAAAGCTACTTTAAGGTGATTTTACAACTTTTAGTTTTGCAATCAATGAAAAACAGATGCACTTGTCTTTTGAGGTAAGGCTACAAACTGGCAAAAGGTTTCTTCTAGGAAGTTAGCCACCTAGCCTCTCTTTAGGGCTGCTTAATGCAATTCAAACGGATGTTAAACACTGGGGGAGGGGGTTTGAAGGCGCATAAACTACACTTCATAACATTTAGTACACAGTTTGAAAATCCCAGTTCCCTTGAAGTTCATGTTCCGTTACTGAGTCTGGAAGCACATGTTTCTCCATCTGAAAGTGTCAAGCAGAGCATTGGGAATACAGTAGACTTATCTCATGCCCTCATTCTCTCATTCCTTGTTTTATAGATTTATATGGATTTGTGATGTTGCTATTCCCGATGGCGAAAGGTTCATCCACATTAGAGGCTGCAATTTAAGTAAAACACTCTCCCACTCTGCTAAACAGACCTGAATTCAAACACTAATGCATATTAAAATATATCAATTATCCGCTTTAATATCACTTACTAGCTATGCAACAGCTTGGAAAAACAGAAGGGGTGTGAAATTCCTTTCCTGAATGAATTCTCTCCCACACTATGTTTCCCTCACCAGGTACATCATGGGGCTGACTCTGATTGGATAACTCTGGGCTTAGTCAACCTGCAACTAACAAATTCCCATTTCTTTTATCATTGGTGCACAGTGCCCATTGCTAGGCAATAGATAGGTGTATAACAGATTTCATAGATATAAAGTATGTTATATTTGAAAAGCAGCATATACTTCACAAGGAACCTGTGTTTCTCTTAATGTTACAGAAAAACTCAGTAACGAGTATATGGAGCTATCTTATGTGTTTCATCATGTATTTAGGTGTTTGCCTGGAGTAAAATTGATTATTTAAGCCAGCCATACATGGTTCGAATCTCAGCCGGTTCAGCAGGATTTGAACCATTAATGGGCAGTCTGAATGTACCAAGTTGATCAATTGATCAACTTGGGTACAACCATCCTGCCAGATTTGTTTGTGATTATTGCAAGCGGCTCCTATAGCCACTAGCTATAATTAGTATTATATAATTGCTCCTCAGGAGGGATTCCCCCGTCACTACTGTCTGTGTTTATGGAGGAATCGTGCAATGATCGAGAAATTTGCCTTGTCTGTGGTCTGCCTTACTGACATATTTGGAGTAGTAAGTGTGCCAATTCATTACAAATTTTGTAGAATACACAGATATGTTTCAGGACCAGACACAAAATCACACACTATCTCACAATGCACAAAAACGCATTACCCCTTTGCAGATGTGTAGTGGTGCCATTAATTTAATGTCATCCCCATGCATCATGCAAACACACAAATGTTCACATACCACAGCACCATGTGTTTTTGTGCGGCACAGTTTTTAAATTAGTGCAGGCATTTTTTTTGCACTTTTCTCACGCATAGGGCAGCCAATTGAAATTATTGGGCTGCCCTAAATGCCCCACATGAGATTGCGTGAAAACATGCACAAGAGCATGCATTCTCTCTGTGCACCTGTGAAAGGAGCTTGTGGTGACTTCTGAAGTTATTTTAACTTCTTCAATACAGGGCACTTTCACTCCGTTCCTGCCCAGGCCAATTTTCATATTTCAGCACTGTCGCACTGTGAATATAAATTGCGTGGTCATGCAACGATGTACCCACATGAAATTCTTATCATTTTTTTAGACAGAGCTTTCTTTTGGTGGTATTTAATCACCACTGGGTTTTTTATATTTTGCTAAAAATATGAAAAAAAAGACCAAACATTTTGAAAAAAAAACAAAAAATGTTTTTCTTAGTTCTGAAAATTTTGTAAATAAGTAATTTTTCTCCTTCTCTGATGTGCACGGATGAGGCGACATTGATGGGCTCTGACAGGCTGCATGGATGGGCACTGATGAGGCCAGACTGATGAGCACTGATGAGACGGCACTGAAGGGCACTAATGGGGTATCACTGATGAGGAGGCACTAATATGCAGCACTGATAGGCACTGACAGATGGCACTGATATGCAGCACTGATGGGCACTGATTGACATCACTGATGGGCACTAATTGGCATCACTTCTGGGCAGTGACTGGCATCACTGGTAATCAGGGCACTGATGATCAGTGCAGATCTTGCCTGTGAGGAAATGGCACTGATTGGCTGTCAGTATAAGGAGAGGAAAGCCAATAACTGTGATTTCCTCATTTACATTGATCAGCTGTGATCGGACACAGCTGATCACATGGGTAAAGAGCCTCGTCATCGGCTCTTTAACCAAGATCATCCCAGAGCGTCATACCAGACAGAGCGTACCACCCTGCCACTGTCATTATACAATACAGCGGGCGGGAGGTGGTTAAACAGCACACTATAGCATAAAATTTTCTCTAGGTAATTCTGAAATGTTTTATGATTTTTGAAGAGATGGGTCTGTTAGTTACATAGTTGGTAAGGTTGAAAAAGACACCAGCCCATCCAGTTCAACCTGTGGAATGTGAGTGTGCTTGTGTTTATGTTAATATTACATTGTATATCCATGTATGTTGTGATGGTTAAGGTGTCCATCTAATTGTTTTTTTTAAACTACCAATACTCCCTGCTGATACCAGTGCTTGTGGAATAGAATTGCACATCCTTACCGCTGTGACGGTAAAGAACCCTCTACGCAGTTTAAGGTTAAATCGCTTATCTTTAAATTTCAGTGACTGGTCGCATGTCTTTTTAAATCCCATTTCACTGAAAAGTTTTTTCCTTATGCTGGGGTCACCACTACAGTATTTGTACATCACTATCATATCCCCTCTCAAGCGTCTCCTCTCCAGAGAAAATAAGTTCAATGTTTGTAGTCTTGCCCCCATAGCTGAGATCCTCAAGTCCCTTTATTAGCTTTGTTACCGGTCTCTGGACTCTCTTCAGTTCCAGCACATCCTTCCTGAAGACTGGAGCCCAGAACTGGAAGTCATACTCAAGATGCGACCAGAGCAGAGTCTTGTAGAGTGGGAGAATTATTGTTTTATCTGTGGAGTGAATCCCCTTTTTAAATGCATGCCAGTATTCTGTTGGCTTTGCTTGCAGCAGCTTGGCATTGCATGCCATTGCTGAGCCTGTCATCTACTAGGACCCCCAGGTCCTTTTCCATCCTAGATTCCCCCAGAGGTTCTCCCTCTAGCGAGTAACTTGGTTTGTATTTTTAGCACCCATATGCATTACTTTACATTTTTCAACATTAAACCTCATTTGCCATGTAGTTACCCACCCCATTATTTTATTTAGGTCTTCGTGTAAGGTTTCCACATCCCACGCAGAAGTTATTGCCCTGCTTAACTTTGTATCATCCGCAAATATTGAGATTGAGCTGTTTATCCCATCCTTGTTTATGAATAAATTAAACAGAATTGGTCCCAGGACAGATCCTTGGGGGACCCCACTTACCACACCGGACCATTCCGAGTACTTGCTGTTTATCACCACCCTTTGAACCCAACCCTGTAGCCATTTTTCAATCCAGGTACTTACCCTACGGTCCATGCCAACAGACCTCAGTTTGTAAAGTAAATGTTTGTGGGGAACTGTATGAGATGCCTTTGCAAAATCCAGATACACCACATCCACAGGCCTTCATTTATCTAGAAGGCAGCTCACTTCTTCATAGAACATTAATAGATTGGTCTGGCAAGAAGGATTCTTCATGAATCCGTGCTGATTATCACTAATGATACCGTTTTTATTACTAAAATCTTAGACGAATCACGGCTGATCACAGTGTAAACAGGAAACGCTGTATATTGGCTTTTCCTTTAGTCGCGTCTGCAGACGGGAGTAGAGGAGAGTCGATCGGCGGCTCTCCTGATGGGGGGTAAACGACGCAGCCCCCCCTCGGATTGCCACACTGGACCACCAGAGAGCCGGCCAGGTCCACCAGGGAGCCCACACAGTGATGCCACCCAGGAACCACCAGGGATGCCACCCTAGACAGGTAAGGGGCACACAATGCCCAATAGGGATGGCACTGTGCCCATCTGTGATGCTTGCCAGTGCCATCCCTATAGCTGCTGCGATACCAATGCTGCCTATCAGTGCCCACCAGTACTCATCAGTGCCACACCACCAGGTAAATGGTCCCTAACATTGCATTTGTCACCTGCTGCCCACCAGTGCCCCCCATCAGTGCGTACCAGTGCCACCTATCAGTGCCACCTACCAACGCCCATCAGTGCCACCTATCAGTGCCCAGTGCCACCTATCAGCGCCCATCAATGCTGCCTATGAGTACCCATCAGTGCTGCTTATCAGTGCCGCTTATCAGTGCCACCTATCAGTCCCCGTCAGTGCTGCTTATTTGTGCCGCCTATCAGTGCCCATCAGTGCTGCATATAAGTGCCACCTCATCAGTGCCACCTCATCAGTGCCAATCAGTACTGCCTCATCAGTGCCCGTCAGTACAGCCTCATCAGTGCCCATCAGTGAAGGAGAAAATGTAATTATTTACAAAGTTTTGTGACGGAAAAAAAGAAAAATTTTATTTGTAGCACAAAAAATAAAAACCCCAGAGGTAATCAAATACCACCAAAAGAAAGCTCTATTTGTGTGGAAAAAAATGACAAAAATGTAGTTTTGGTACAGCGTTGCATGACCGCGCAATTGTCATTCAAATACAACAGCGCTGAAAGCTGAAAATTGGTCTGGTAGGGAAGTGTTCTAAGTGCGTGGTTTTGAAGTGATTAAGGACCCGAGGGTGTAAGCCATCTGGTCCTGGTGACTTATTTATGTTAAGTTTTTCAAGTCTATTTCTTATACTGGCTTCTGTTAGCCATGAGGGTGCATTCTGTGACGTGTTATTAACATTACAGTCTTTTAAAAAGCTTTGCTTTCTCTTTGTCTTTTGTAACCATATTCCCTTCATCATCCTTTATGGGGCCAATATGTTCTGACCTCACTTTCTTAATGTTTATATATTTAAAGAATTTTTTTTTTACTCTCTTCTGCTATGTGCCTTTCGTGGTATATTTTAACTGCCCTGATTGTGCTCTTTGTTTTTTTAGATCGAACAATATTTTATTGCCGTCAAACAAGAATGCACATGCACTTATTACAGTATCCATAGTAGTGTACAGCATTACAATTGATAGCAAAGTAGTACAATTACAAGAATAGCAAAGTAATATGCATCAAATGGGTATAGTCATTGTAATACAGCTCAAGAATGGCGGCATTTAATGAATGAGAAAAGATAAAAAAAATAATACATGACTTCCAATCTGTGCTTGTTCCCTCCTTTCCTCCCTTCCCTGGGATTTCCATAAAATATTATAAGGTGGATCAACCTTGCAGACTACTTAGGTTTATTATCAGGCTTACTAGGGTACCTAAATCCTTTTTTGCTCATATGTGTCAAACAGACTATGCCCTAAACCTAAGAGTTCATGCTCAAGACTTCCTGTTAGACTTACATCAGCAGCAATCTGTCTCTAACCAGTTGTATCGGGGCTACTGAGGTATTAGAGAGCCAGTTTTGCCATATAAGATTAAACTTTTGAGATGCACTGCGGTAACGGTAAGCCTGCTGTTCTCTAAGGAGGGTGTTGTTGATGCAATGTATCCATTGGGCTTTAGTAGGCGAGGAATGCGATATCCATAATTTTACTATCAACTTCCTGGCTAGATATAGCAGTCTTGTGATCATGTAGTATATGCCTCTAGGGAATATCTCCTCATCTATAGCTCCCAATAAGCCACTGGGGTAAAGGGGATAGGAAGTTGAGCTACTTCAGTAATGGTTCCGATTTGCGCTCTTAAATTCTTTGTATTGTTGGAATGCTGACAATGACCCCCCAGCCTTGTATATTTTTACCTTGTGCGGGAAAAATTGGTGTCACCCCCTACACCAACTATACCCCTCCATTAAGTACACACCCCCCTCTCTCAGTATAACCCCCCCAAGTACAGACCCCCCTCCCACAGTACAGATCCCTCTCCTTCAGTATAGACTCCCCTTCCTCAGTATAGACCCTCCCACTAAGTATAGACCCCTCTCCCTCAGTGCAGACCCCGTCCATCAGTATAGACAACCCCTCAGTGCAGACCCCCCCATCAGTGCAGACCCCTCCATTAGTGCAGACCCCCTCCATAAGTGCAGACACACTCTATCAGTGCAGACCACTCCCTCTCCCCAGATATGAATCACCCTCCCAGATATGACTCCTTCCCCTCAGATATGACTTCCTCTCCCTAGACATGACACCCTCCCCCCAGACATGAACCCCCCCAATATGACTCTCTCCCCCCACACATGAATTACCTCCCCATATCAACCACATCCCCCACTGTGGTTAAAAAGGGCGTGTTCCATTTTTATATGTTCCGACCCCCCAGT
>BLSH010073489.1:511585-524515 GCA_018402905.1 Glandirana rugosa | reverse complement strand
AAAATGATGCAAGAATACTGTCAGCAAATTGTTTTGCTTACTCGGGAAAAGAAACACAGATAACTGATT
Organism: Glandirana rugosa; assembly: GCA_018402905.1. Classification (NCBI taxonomy): domain Eukaryota; kingdom Metazoa; phylum Chordata; class Amphibia; order Anura; family Ranidae; genus Glandirana; species Glandirana rugosa. The sequence goes on along the minus strand of BLSH010073489.1, from coordinate 524,446 downwards.
GTTAGAAGAAGAGTGTGATAAGGGTTAATTGCATGTGGGTGTGGTTTCCTCTGAGTTGCTGAGAAGCAGCTCTATTTAAACTTCCTGTTTCCTGTAGCAAGTGTTGTTCGATCTATAACGTTACCGTGACCTGTATCTGCTCTGAAGTGACTTCCTGCATCTGTGACCCCGGCTATCTTTGGACTTTGTTTGCTTTCTGCCTGCCCCGACCTCCAGCTTGTCTACGACCCCTCTCCTGCCTGATCCCGTGTACTTCCGCTGCCCGCACGTTGCCGACCCTGCCTGCATCCCGACCATCCGCCTGTCTCATCCTTCTGTACCGCTTTGCCAGCACGTTGCCGACCTGGACTGTACCACTACGCTTCTGCCAAGCACGAGCTTCAGCGGACCTGCACCCACCACCAGCGACCACGTCCAGCCCTTCCTGCATTCCGAGCGTTGCACTTCCACCTTTTGGTTGGCCAACTTCTGTACACACGAGCCAACAATCGGTCAACTCCTTTTTGGCCAACACAAGTTTTCTAGATTGGAAATCGGCTGTAGAATTGTGCGTACACACGATTGGATTTTCGGCCAACATGCTGTTGGACAACCGTTGTTGACCAACCACCGGACCGTGTGTATGGGCCTTTAGGCTGCATCCACACTTAAAATGAGTATCTTTGGTTATTTTTTTAGCATTAATATAAGGGGTTTTTGAGCATTTTTTTCAGCTATTTTTGCTTGAATGTTTTCTTTTTAATTATTTTTAGCCAATTGAAAGCTAGTTACTTGGGGAAAATGCATTTTTCAGATGTTTCTATTGAAGTCTTATCGAGGCCAAACATTTGAATCTTGAAGCCTGAAACTCAAAAGAGTGTCAAACTAAAAAATGCTTAGGTGTGAATGGGACCTTAATGTTATATATATTGATGACGATACAGAACATTAGTTTACTGGGTTTCCAGAATGCCATAGAATAGTTTTGTGATAGATATCCTTTATTTTATAATGTATTTCTGTTTTTGGACACTGCTGTTGGTAGGTCTATGGGAAACATTTTGTTGTATACATTGCTCACTGCAAATTTACCTCTTTTTGTATTAAAAGAAAGAATAAAACATAGATACTATGTTCATTTGTTGTGATGCAGGGTACATGCATAGGTCAGGGCACAAGCTGACATATAACTTTTTTTTTTTTTCGCCTGTTATCTACGCATTGAAAGAATAGCTAAATAAAAAACTCCCTGACTGGACTGCTTGCTTCCAGAAGTCTAGGATTATTTATGCTCTGATCGGCAGGTTCCCACGAATCCCAATAGCTGTATGGTGGTGCAGTGAACTCTCTATTGTGGGTGCGTGCCACCGGACTCGATGTCCGCCAGCCATCCATGATCGTTCCCCGCAGTGACAGAACGGGGATCTGCATGTGTAAACAAGGCAGATCTCCATTCTGACATGGGAGATCACACAGATCCTGTCTTTCTGCTATGCAGAAAGATGGATCTGTGTGTTTCCCCAGGGAGCTCTTCCCCCACACAGTTAGAAACACAGTTTACCCCCTTGATCACCCCTAGTGTTAACCCCTTTCCCTGCCAGTGTCATTAGTACAATAACAGTGCATATATTTAGCACTGATTACTGTAATAATGTCAGTGGTTTCCAAAAAAGTGTCAAAAATGTCAGTTAGGTGTCCGACCTGGCCGCCGCAATGTCACAGTTCTGCTAAAAATCACGGATCGCCGCCATTACTAGTTAAAAATAATAAAAATGCCATAGATCTATCTCCTATTTTGTAGACGCTATAACTTTTGTGCAAACCAATTAATATAAGCTTATTGCCATTTTTATTTTTTTACCAAAAATATGTAGGAGAATACATATCAGCCTAAACTGATGAATACATTTGTTTTTTTTATATATATTTTTTGGGATATTTATTATAGCAAAAAAGTAAAAAATATTGCTTTTTTCACAATTGTCACTCTTTTTTTGTTTATAGCGCACAAAATCAAATACCACCAAAAGAAAGCTCTATTTGTGGGAAAAAAATTCAATTTTTAATGAATTACTTCTTAAATACAGCTTACACTAGCAGGGAGATGGCTATGGTGGCCGCCAGCCAGTTGAATAGGGCTGGACTGTTAGGCCTCATACACACAGGTGTTTTTACAGCCACGTTTTTGAGCGTTTTTTTTACAGCTCTTCGTGTTATTCAATGGCCCCTTAAAAACGCAGACGTTTTTGAGCTTTAGAGGGCGTCGGTGTTAGTGAGCTGTAACTAGAACGTGGAACCAGCGCGCTCCGAAGCAGCATTATGACGTTTTTGACGCTGAGCCGGCAAAATGCTCAATAACGTGGCTTAACGTTGTATACACAGCGTTAAGCCTCGTCAGGCGTTCTATTCAAAATCAATGGTTCCCTATGGGAGCCCATTGATTTGAATAGTAGTCGCACCAGAAGTCGGATCATGATGATTCGACTTGCATGCTGAGGATCTTGAAGGGGAACCCCCGCAAAAATGTACGTGGGGTTCCCCCCCAAGAGGTACCAGACCCTTCGATCTGGCATGGATTTTAAGAGGAACCCCCACGCCGGAAAAACGGTGTAGGGTTCCCCCCATGATCCATACCAGACCCTTATCTGAGCATGCAGCCTGGCAGGCCAGGAAAGGGGCTGGGGACGAGCGAGCGCCCCCCCTCCTGGACCATACCAGGCCGCATGCCTTCAACATGGGGAGTATGGGTGTTTGGGGCAGGGGGGGCTCTGCACCCCCCCACCCCAAAGCACCTTGTCCCCATGTTGATGAGGACAAGAGCCTCTTCCTGACAACCCTGGCCGTTGGTTGTCGGGATATGCGGGCAGGGGCTTATTGGAATCTGGAAGCCCCCTTTAAGAAGGGGGCCCCCAGATGCTGGCCCCCCACCCTATGTGAATAAGTATGGGGTACAACCTACCTCTACCCATTCACCTGAAAAAAAGTTTCCAAAAAAACACACTACCCAGCTTTTTAAAATATTTTATTAAATCAGCTCCGACGTCTTCTCCCCTCTCTTCTCCCTCTCCGCCGTCTTCTTTTGTGGGGCCTTCTGTCTTCTGGGGGGTCTTCTGCTGAGTTTCTGTCTTCTGAGGGATCTTCTGCTCTTTTGCCGCTGTCTCCTTGGCTGGCTACTCCCTCTTCTCTTCTGGAGATGTTGACTCGTCACTCGCTCCCACTCGAATGCCGGGTCCGTGCTGGGCAGTTGCCTTATATTGGCATGGGGCGGGGCCACCCGCTGACGACATCGTGAGCCCCCATCCTTATGATGTCACATCCTGGCGTGGGGCATCACATCACAGCCCCACCCCAGGGTCCCCAGGAAGTCTGTCCGGTTTCCTCGGCAAAGTGTGCTGTTAAGTGTCCTGGGTGCATGAGGACAGGAGCCCCACATAGGAGGAGCACAACACTAGAGGATGGGGGTAGTGCCCAAGAGAAGAGAGGCTGTGTTGCTGGAGGCTGAACCACCAGAGAAGGCAGAGGGCAAGAGTGAGTGCTAAAATCTCACCATTTATTTATCTTGTCACACTTTCATGTTTCAGAGCATTGTGTGTTTATCAACCTGCACTGGATGTCTGTGGAAGGAGGACATGGATCCAGACTTAGCAACCTCCTCAGTGTTCGTATACTGACACCATCTACTGCCCTACTGACACTGTCCAGTGCCCTACTGACACCAACCACTGTCCTACTAACACCATCTACTGCCCTACTGACCCCGTCCATTACCCTACTGACATCGTTCACTGCTCTACTAGCAGCATCCACTGCCCCACTAACACCATCCACTACTCTACTGACACCATCTACTGCTCTACTGACACTAGCCACGGCCCTACTGACACAGTCACTGCCCTACTGACACTGTCCACTGCCCCACTCACACCAGCCACTGACCTACTGACACCAACCTCTGCCCTACTGACACCATCTACTGCCCTACTGACACCATCTCCTGCCCTACTGACACCATATTCTGCCCTACTGACACTGTCTACTGCCCTACTGACACTGTCTACTGCCCTACTGACACCATTTACTTTTCTACTGACACCATCCACTGCCCTACTGACACCAACCTCTGCCCTACTGCCACCGTCTACTGCTCTACTGACACCGTCCACTGCCCTACTGACACCATCTTCTTCCCTACTGACACTGTCTACTGCCCTACTAACACCATCTACTGCTCTACTGACACCAGCCACTGCCCTACTGACACCAGCCACTGCCCTACTGACACTAACCTCTGCCCTACTGACACCATCTACTGCCCTACTGACACCATCTACTGCTTTACTGACACTGCCCACTACTCTACTAATACTATCTACTGCTCTACTGACACTGTCCACTACTCTACTGACATCATCTACTGCTCTACTGACAATGTCCACTGCCCTACTGACACCGCCCACTGCCCTACTGACACCGTCTACTGCCCTACTGACACCAGCCACTGCTCTACTGACACCAGCCACTGCTCTACTGACACTGTCCACTGCCATACTGACACCATCTGCTGCTCTACTGACACTGTCCACTACTCTACTGACATCATCTACTGCTCTACTGACACCATACACTGCTCTACTGACACTGTCCACTACTCTACTGACATCATCTACTGCTCTACTGACACTGTCCACTACTCTACTGACATCATCTACTACTCTACTGACACTGTGCACTGCCCTACTGACACCATCCACTGCCCTACTGACACCAACCTCTGCTCTACTGACACCATCTACTGCCCTACTGACACCTTTTAACATCTTTTTTAAATGCTTTTTAAATCACATCATTCAAACCTCACCTACGCAGTAATTGTGCAGGCCTTCATGCTACATGTGGGGCGCCAAGCTGAGTCTTTGCCCCGGGTTAAGGAATGTCTAGCTTTGCCACTGGTCCTTTCATACTGATGCCCGACTCTACCCACAAGGCTGTTATCTCCACACCAGAGAGCTGTGTACACAGGATCCGTGGTTGTGCCCTAGGTGGCAGTGTTCCCTAGGCGGCTGCCTAGTCTTCTTATTGGTAGCTCTGGCCCTGGGCACATATCTAGTAGTCTTGGAATGTATGCAATTCCACGCAAGTCTGCAAATTAGAGCACTGTACCAAAATAAACGAATTTACAGTTTTTTTTTTTTTTAAATGGGTCTTATCTATATTGCTTCTTCCATTAGGTGACAGTGATGCTTTATAGGGTTTCATACTTTTAAGTCGGCTGAGAGCAACAGGACTTTCCTACGTTGTCCTATAAGGTGATGCACCAAAAAGATCAATTATCTGCGTGCAGCTGTCCCTTCTGCTTTCTAGAGATAGAGCCAGTGCCAGACTTTGCTTATTCCTTTGCATTAAACATTCTTGTGCCCTCAATGTCAAACAGTTTTTTTTTAGAATCAGGTGGAAGGCAGATAACTTACAAGTAAATCAGTATGCACTTTGTTGTAAGTACAGCCAAAGTCTGCTCCTTGTGATTAGTAATATGTGTTTTTAATCTTTTCATTGAAGATTTCTTTTCCACTTTAATATGCAGACTCTCCTGTACCTCTGCTTGCAAATGCAGTTTTTTCTTTAATTCTTTGGCAAAATGTCCTGAAAAACTGTAGGTTTTAAAGTCACGTCTAAGTGTTTCCCTTTCTCTTACTGATGTCTTTGCAAATATTAATAAAAAGATAATGAGGAAGAAATTATGAAATGTTTAATATTAAAATTGTATTAACTGTTGAAGGTTAAAGTGGTATTAAAGTCAATTTTTTTTTCTAAATCAGATAAAAACAACATAAATCATGTGCATTTGAATTTTCTTTTTTTTTTTTTTAATTTCCTCCTTTGAGCTACCTTTTTCAGTTGTCCCCTGCCGGTACCTCTATAATGCTATTCTCTCTGTGCCCCTCTGTGATACTAAAACCTATGGAGTTCTGTGTAATTCTCTGCAATGTGTGTGCTCCTGCTCTGTAGTGCAACTCTCCGTGCAGCCATTCAGAGTGCCGCACGCACAGTCATGTTCATAATAGTAAAAGATTACTCAGAGCTACGGCTGTGTAAAGTTTCTGCTTAAGCCCTGGATGAAGTAAAAGCAGTTGAATATACATTACACAGAACCGCAGCTCTGAGTTATCTTTTACTATAATGAATGACGATCAGCGCTGATGCTGCAGCCGTTTTCTAGAAGTCAAAAATGTAAATGTATTTTTTTTTTTTTTTTTGCTTTCTGGTTAGCATTTTATTTGAAATACATCACTCCTCCTACCTTAACTTTCTGTATTATTATTTTGAACACAACCTCTATATCAGGCTGGAAACTAAGGGCACTTTCACACTGCAGCACGGGCCATGGTCACGGTAAAGTGCCGCTGCTTAACCACTTTAAGACCGAGCCTCTTTTTGGAGTTCGGTGGTTACGAGTTAAAATCAGGTTTTTTTTATATAAAATTACTAAGAGCCCCCAAACATTATATATATTTTTTTCTAACACCCTAGAGAATAAAATGGCGGCCATTGCAAAACTTTATGTCACACCGTATTTGCACAGCGGTCTTACAAGCGTGATTTTTTTGAAAAAAATTTTTTGAGTTAAAAAATAAGACAACAGTAAAGTTAGGCCGATTTTTTTCCATATTGTGAAAGATAATGTTACGCTGAGTAAAATGATACCCAACATCTCATGCTTCAAAAATGCGTCCGTTCGCAGACATTAAAAAATCTCCATTGGCGACATTTAAAAAATTGTACAGGTTATCATTTTTGAGTTACAGAGGAGGTCTGGTGCTAGAATTATTGCTCTCGCTCTAACGATCGCGGCGATACCTCATATGTGTGGTTTGCACACCGTTTTCATATGTGGGCGGGACTTATGCATGCGCTCGCTTCTGCGCGCGAGCTCGCTAGGACGGTGCGCTTTAATTTTTTTTTTTAATTATTTATTTTACTTTTTAATTTTTATTTTTTACACAATCATTTTTTTTTTTTTTTTAATTTGATCACTTCTTTTACAATAGGTTTAGGATGATTATATAATCATACTTTTATTTTCTCAGAGCTTCCAATATGTAGGCACCATAATATGAACATTCTCATACAAATTCTGTAGTATCCATGTTAAAGTTTAAATTAATGATTGTTCTGAAAATCGATTATTGCTACGCAAGTATAAAAAAATTGTGGAACATAACATTTTGGTATATTGTTCCCAAATTAAAGTTCCAATAACATTCACAATTATACTTGTTAAAGTACGCAAACATACTTTAGCTCTCAGACACTTACCAACTATCCTGGATTTTGTGGAGAATTTTGTGGAGGAGTCATGCTTTTTATTCAGTTGTTCCGAGTTTCTCGAAATCATAGCGTGAGGCTCGCTGAGTCTGCCACTACTGCTGCCCTGTTACATTGGCCCACAGCTTATTCATATGCATCCATGGAATTTCAGAACATTGCTCTGCTTCCCTAGTGGGCAAAGCTGGGTCTTGGTCTGGCACTAGAGCAGTGTTCAGAAGAGGACATGGTAAAAGAGGTGGTTAGAAGAAGAGAGCTGAGATGGCGCTGTGAGTCCTCTGTGGGGAGAAGCAAGAGGGACTAGTTATTTTAGCATGGAGGTGCGGGGCTATTACTCTACTTTGTTACTCCAACTTGGGTCCATATTTACCCCACTGACCAACAGTAGAGGCACACTATTACTGACCACTGCACTCTGTACGCGGTGTGCTGTATTTAACACACTTCTGACCCCTTCATTGCTTTCACTATATTGTACATTATTGTCTTGACCCACACTCTGCATTCATTATGTTGTGCATTATACACCTGCACTGCCTTCACTAGGCTGTACAATATACTCCTGACCTTTGTACTGTATACACTGTACTCCTTACCTTTACACTCCTGACCTTTGTACTGTATACACTGTACTCCTTACCTTTACACTCCTGACCTTTGTACTGTATACACTGTACTCCTTACCTTTATACTCCTGACCTTTGTACTGTATACACTGTACTCCTTACCTTATACTCCTGACCTTTGTACTGTATACACTGTACTCCTTACCTTTATACTCCTGACCTTTGTACTGTATACACTGTACTCCTTACCTTTTATTCCTGACCTTTGTACTGTATACACTGTACTCCTTACCTTTACACTCCTGACCTTTGTACTGTATACACTGTACTCCTTACCTTTACACTCCTGACCTTTGTACTGTATACACTGTACTCCTTACCTTATACTCCTGACCTTTGTACTGTATACACTGTACTCCTTACCTTTATACTCCTGACCTTTGTACTGTATACACTGTACTCCTTACCTTTATACTCCTGACCTTTGTACTGTATACACTGTACTCCTTACCTTTATACTCCTGACTGTTAAACTTTTTTTTTAAATGTTGGCAACTGTGGTGTCTCCCTTAAAAATGGAGGCAGCTAAACAATCTTTGCTAGTGTTTTTCTATATGATTATTGTATATGTGTGGAAAAAACACTTCCTACTCTGTTTAATGAAAACTAGTAATTCTTATATAATAAATTAACCACTTCAGCCCCGGAAGGATTTCACACTTTAGGACCAGAGCACTTTTTGCGATTCGGCATTGCGTCGCTTTAACTGACAATTGCGCGGTCGTGCGACGTTGTACCCAAACGAAATTTGCGTCCTTTTTTTCCCACAAATAGAGCTTTCTTTTGGTGGTATTTGATCACCTCTGCGTCATTTCTGATCGCCGCTATAAACAAAAGAAGAGCGACAATTTTGCAAAAAAAACCCAAATTTATTACTTTTTGCTAAAATACAAATCCAAAAAAAAAATCCAAAAAAATATTTTTTTCCATCGGTTTTGACCAATTTATATTCTTCCTCATATTTTTGGTAAAAAAAACCCCACAATCGGCGTTTATTGGTTGGTTTGCGCAAAAGTTGCCGCGTTTACGGACAATGAGAATTAATTTCTGGGGTTTTTATTTATTTTTTATTTTTTATTAGTAATGGCGGCGATCTGCAATTTTTAGCGGTACTGCCATATTGCAGCGGACATGTCGGACCATTTTAACACTTTTTTGGGACCATTGGCATTTATACAGCGATCAGTGCTATAAAAATGCACTGATTACTGTGTAAATGCCATTGGCAGTGAAGGGTTAACCTGCAGGGGGCGCTCTAAGGGTTAACTGTGTTCCCTGGGCGTGTTTTAACTGTATGTGGGCTGCCCTGGCTGGGGAAAGGGGATGATCACAGCTTCCATATACAGGGGGCCTGTGGTCATCGCCCTTCCCCCTCTAACAGAACAGAGATCCATGTTTACATACACGGACCTCCGTTCTTTCACTGCGGGGGGGCCATCGTGGGTAGCCGGCGGCGATCGAGTCTGCCCTACCCGCTCCCCGGCCCCCCCCCCACCCCTCACACAGTGAGCTTGCGCGCTCACAGCACTAGTTATCGCAGCCACCGTCGTATGACGGCGCTTTGCGATAACGAGCCACTCTGTCGCCGTCAGACTGCGGTTGGCGGTCGGCAAGTGGTTAAATGTTACATACATGCTGGTTGCTACATTTGGTGGCTTCTGACATCACTACAAAAACCAGTGGTATGCACTTCTACCAGTACGAGTGATTTGGTAGTTGGTATTTTTTGACGGGGTTGGTAGGGGCTGGTAAAATTTTGCCCATACCTATATATCTACAGTATATATTAAAAAAAAGAAAGAAATATATATACTGTTTATTACAGGTACTTATATAGTGCTGTCAAATTACGTAGCAGTTTACATATTTATTATACATTCACAGGAGCTTACAATTTAAGGTCCCTAATTTAGATTCATACATACACATACACATACTAGGGCCAATTTAAACAGGAAGCAATTAACCTACCAGCATGTCTTTGGAGTGTGGGAGGAAACCGGATTATCCAGAAGAAATATATGCAATATATATACATTTAAGGTGTACTTATGGTTATCACATTGTTTAAGGGCCAGTTCACACCACAAAAATGCACTCCAAATACGTTCCTGATCCGTGTTTGCTTACAGTTCACACCACACACAGTTCCAGTGAGTTTTTGATACAATTTGCTATGTTCCAGTACAGTTCTGTGCAGAAAAAATGCAGCATGCTCTACATTTTCTCTGCACCAGAAACTGACTGCACTGGTGTAAACTAGAGCCATTGGAATACATGGAAAACATTGTGTATGCATTTTTAGTGCAGAAAAAAGCGCACAGAACTGCATCTGGTGTGAACCGGCACTAAAAGAGAATGTAAAATATTCTGTGAACATCTTGGTAGCAGAAAATTCCTTATCAGATGCCAGTACAGGGCAATTCTGGGCTGTTGACTTTGTGTGCTGGACTATACAGTATATCTGTCTAACAGCTTGACAACTGTTGCATTGATAGTGACTTCAGAATTCATATATCACCAACACACTGTACATAAAGTAGCACTTGCAGAATTGATTATCAATATCCATTTTACTGCAGACTTAAAGAGAAAAGAATTCTGTTTTACTTCTTGATAAACTACCTTTAAAAAAAACAAAAGGACAAAATATATTGATTCTATCATAAAATCTCTGACTCACAGCTACAATTGCAGTTAGTACAGGATGTTTGTAAGTAATGTGTTCAACTTAAAGCAACCCAGTGCTGAAAAAAAATGTGTAGGCTGCCATTGCTGATTTAGTCTTCTGGAAATGTTATTTGTCAAGCTGTCAGTTTGGTCCAGTGACTTTAATACTTCCTGAGTCACAGATCAAGAGTTATGGCTTCACTTGCCTCATACTTTAAAGTTTAAAGTCTTAGATCCAAAATACTGAAGCCAGAAAAAACATTTCAGAAGGAGGTCACACATGGCAACCACTGTATTATAATATTTCTTTTACAAGACTTGTTTTTTTTTTTTAAAGCATTAGTAAATCCATGCATTTAACAGGTTAAAAACCAGTCACATTTCCGGCACGTGCCGGAAATGTAACACTCCCATTGGTTGTGCTCTAAGCCAAACTGTCAAACCATCCAATGGCTGGTGTCATAGCTGATCACATGTGCAACATTATGGCAGTTGTAGATTAAACAGAGGCCAAGATGGCAGCTTCCTTGGCTGAAAATGATAAGAGGGTTTACTACCACTTTAAGTGGTATAGCACACAGGTAAATACCAGTCAGGAATCCTTAGGTAGTTACTTACTGAATAAGGTTGATAAGTAAACAAAGTACATGAATGTTGTAACCACGGAAAGGAGCATGCATGCATTTCCGGTGCTGTATATCTACTTATACACCAAAACCAACCCTCCTGCACTCAGATATATTGTCCCAAAGGAGATGATAGAAAATGAACAGCTGGGGAATAGATGTGAGTCTTCCTCCACACACAGGGTCGATCCGCCCCCTTCAGGATAATGGGCATCCAAAGGTACTAAGAGACAAACAAACAAGAGAAGGGCACACCAACATTAACCACATCAGTACCGGGTACGAAAACCCCCTTCCTGTCCAGGCCATTTTTCAGCTTTCAGCGCTATCACACTTTGAATGACAATTACTCAGTCATGCAACATTGTACCCATATGAAATTTGCGTCCTTTTTTTCACACAAATAGAGCTTTCTTTTGGTGGTATTTAATCACTAGTGTTTTTTTACATTTTTTGTGCTATAAATAAAAAAAACAATTGAAAATTTTTTGAAAAAATGCCTTTTTCTTTGTTTCTGTCATAAAATTTTGCTAATTAGTAATTTTTCTTTGTAAATTTTAGCCAAAATTTACACTGCTACCTATCTTTGGTAAAAATAACCCAAATAAGTGTATATTATTTGGTCCTTGTGAAAGAGTCCACAAGCTATGGTGCCAATCATTGAAAATTGGTCACACCTGATCACACCTGATATACTGACGGCCTATCTCATTTCTTGAGACCCTAACAAGCCAGGAAAGTACAAATACCCCCCAAATGAACCCTTTTTGGAAAGTAGACATTCCAAGGTATTTAGTAAGAGGCATGGTGAATTTTTTGAAGTTGTAATTTTTTCCCACAATTCTTTGCAAAATGAAGATTTTTTTTTCTTTTCTTTTTTTTCCCACAAAATTTTCATTGTAACAGGTTATTTCTCACACACAGCATATGCATACCACAAATTACACCCCAAAACATATTCTAATACTACTCCTGAGTATGGCGATACCACATGTCTGAGACTTTTTCACAGCCTGGCCACATGCAGAGGCTCAACATGCAGGGAGTGCCGTCAGGTATTCTAGGGACATAAATTACACATCTAATGTCATGACGACCTATCACATTTTTGAAGGCCCTGGAGCACCAGGACAATGGAATTGCCCACAAAATGACCCCATTCTGGAAAGCAAATACCCCAACTATTAATCTATGAGCCATAATGAGTCTTTTGAACGGTTCATTTTTTTCCAGTAGTTTTTGGAAAATGTGGGGAAAAAATGAAAACGCATTTTTTTTACACAAAGTTGACCATGTATAAGATATTTCCAACACATAGCATGTACATAGCAAAAATGACACCCCAAAATACATTCTGCTATTCCTCCCCACAAAAGAAAGGTTTTACCCCAGTAAAACACCCGTTAAGGTAATAGGACCACGAGGTCCTGGAAGTTTTCACATTATCCATCAACTCTTTACTCTACACATTAAATACGAACATCTTACGGACTTCCATGATCAAGTTACAACCCGGAGACATACACCAGTCCGATAGATTTTCAGAGTGTGTACACCATAGCGGTATGAGTCCTCCTTATCGTCTTACATAAAACCCCACAGTAAAAACGATACATGTACGATACACAACCTTTATA
>BLSH010073489.1:476050-507167 GCA_018402905.1 Glandirana rugosa | reverse complement strand
GCCCCCCCCCCCCCCCCAATTAGATTGTACGCTCTTCTGAGCAGGGCCCTCTTAATCCTTTTGTATTCTATTGTATTGTACCTGTATTGTACCTGTATTGACCCCCTTTTATATTGTAAAGAGCTGCGTAAACTGTTGGCGCTATATAAAGCCTGTATAATAATAATAATAATGTGCAAATCCAAAAGTGTTATGTCTTGGGGCATCTCCACCATGAATGAGAAATTGTCCCTTTGTCAATGAATACATTAAAGCATCTTGTGCATTTATGACACATTTAACTTTTATGTTACGGACTCAGATACCATCTCATTAATATCTTACAATAATTATCAAATGCTAGGTTGTTGGGGGAGATCTTTGATACTCCAGTGCATATTTCATTCCATTCCTCTTTTGAATCTAATTTACTTATTTCCATTCCCATATGTCATCTTTATTGCATTGCTTTTACCAATCCCGGCGATGCAGGTATTCTCCAATGCCTCTGTTTTTTTGTTTTATTTTAATATGTAAAACAACTACTAAAACATTCAGAACATTTTATGTATATGTAGCTATACCTATATATAAAACTTGATTTTCGGCAGTTGTGTAGTTACTATTCTATGCTAAATAATCTTTTTTCACAAAAGGTGGTCCTATAAAATGGAAAATTGTCAGCTTTCTTTTGTGGAATAACTAGATAAACGGACTACTGTGTATGAAAGAAATAACTTCCCCCTATGTCACCCACATTTTAAATATCTATAATTGCCAATATCCTAGAACTTATCCGAGAATGCGTTTACAAGCGTCAAGTGTTTTTCTCCTGCCAAAACACCGCTGCGAGGAGGAAAGGTGCCTAGGAGAGATGGCAAAAATATTCAGCGTGCATGAGGACTTTTTTAACCTGTAAACAATCCTTTTCTGATATGCCTGTAAATATATGCATGGACACATAGGGGTTGATTTACTAAAGCCGAAGAGTGCAAACTTTGGTGCAACTCTGCATAGAAACCAATCAGCTTCCAGGTTTTATTGTTAAAGCTTTATTGAACAAGCTGAAGTTAGAAGCTGATTGGACCTCATGCACATCTGCACCAAATTGTGAGTGCACCAGTTTTAGTAAATCTACCACACTGGCTAAGACCCCATACACACTATACAACGTTTGTTGACAGATTTCCTTCAGATTTACCAAAACCATGTAGTGCAAGGGCCTGCCTGATTGCATACAAATTGAAACTCCTAAGGTTTGACCTCATATTATATGGTTTTGGTAAATCTGAATGAAACAATCTACATAAAATTGTATAATGTGTATCCAGCTTTAGATAGAGTTGCTTTAACAGGTTGAAAGCAAATGCCTGTAAAAGTGGCATTTTTTGGACCCAGTGTGCAAATGTAATGTCAAAGATCATTGCTAATTTTTTCAGAGCGCTTTTTTAAAAAAAAAAAAATGTACCTCTGATTAAGTTGCGGTAACAAAGTGTGAAAGAGGATGCCAGAAGAAGTAGGCACAGTATTTGCCTCTTCCAGTGATAATAGCGTTGAGGTACTTGTACTCAAAGCTGAACTACAGATATGATCTTTATTGCATACTTAAGGCCGTACACAAGATGCGAAATTCGGATGGGAATTGTTCGACAGTCTGTCATCCAAAATTCTTACCGTTCGTATGCTCCTTTCGACAGCCGATTTGCTTTTTTCGTCAGTCAAAAGCTGGATGTGCAGACTAGTAAATTTTTGTCGTACGGTTGTCCGTTAGTACGGTTTTCGTATGAAAAAAAATCGTACGACCGACCGAGACTACACATGCTCAGAATGGAAAAAAAGATGAAAAAAATATTCAAAACATTACATCACTTCTGATGTTGAGTTTGGGTCGAACGAAAATTTTCGGATTGTCAGTATGCTTAACAAAATCATGGACACGCTCTTTTGCCAAAAATCAGAAGCCCGGCCGTACGACAATCAAACCATGTGTACAAGGCTTCACTTTGGTCTAATGTGGACCAATGTAACTATGCATATCTCATACTTGAGGGTCTGCTGGGGAAGCTGACAATCACTGTAGAAGTCAGTGCTACTACACCGATGGTGAGGAAGGGAACAATCACTGTAGTAGTTGGTGTTACTACAAGCTTTCATATTCAAGTGCTATTTTTTTAAAGCGGTAGTAAACCCATGCATTTAACAGGTTAAAAACCAGTCACATTTCCGGCACGTGCCGGAAATGAAACACACCCATTGGTTGTGCTCTAAATCAAACTGTCAAACCATCCAATGGTTGGTGTCATAGCTGATCACATGTGCAGCATCATGGCAGTTGTAGATTAAACAGAGGCAAAGATGGCAGCTTCCTTGGCTGAAAATGATAGAAGGGTTTACTACCACTTTAAGTAATGACTTAAAGTGTATATAAACGCTAACAATACGTTTCTGTTATTTGCTCCCTTTTGGTCTAAATATGCAATTTATAGTGTTTTAATATATCTGCTCAACAAATGCAAAAAAAAAGTTAAAGCGGCTATACGGCTATAAAGCTTTTTTTTTTTTTTTAAATGAGAAAAACAATTAAAATAAACATGTCATACTTACCTGCTGTGTTCAATTGCACAGTGCGGCCCCTACTGCCTCTTCTGGGGTCCCCAGCCGGCGCTGACCTCTTCTTCTCTTCTGTGTGTGGAACAAGTGCAGGTGCGCTCCATAGCCAGGCTGTGTGCATCCATAGACACACACAGTGTGACTCAGCCCCGGGTCCCTACTCTCAGCAAAGCCTATGAAAGGAGGTAGAGGGGAGAGAAGACCTGGATTGATAGAGGACTCAGGTAAGTGTTGGGAAGGGGGAGGTGGGGAGCAGGTAGTGGAAGGTTTTTTGCCATAATGCAGAGAATGCATTAAGGCCTTTTGCGTTTTAGAAACACTTGTAAAATAAAAGAAAAAAGTGTGAAGAAAGAAAACGAATGCAGCCCCTGCATTTTGTGCAGTGTGCAATGTGCCGTATTTCTGTCATTTCCTCTATCTAAGGGAAGACTAATGACGCTTAGCTTGCAATCACAGACACATTCCCTTGTGTCACCAATCATGGCTCTTACTGCTGAGGACAGTGACTCCGCTGATGGCGTTTTGCTCTATGCTCTGAAAACCCTTAAAACTCAAGATAAATGTGTGACTCATTAATAGAAGATTGTGGCAAAAAGATGACACATAACAGGATTCCACAAAGTACATAATGATTGATTGAGCTGCCTTGCAGCATCCTTTAGGCACATTTTCCAGTGTCTGTTTACTGCTGTTGCTTCTTCTACGAAAGAATCATTATTGCTTTTATTTTTCATTCCCTTAAAATATTTCTCTGTCTGCAGTACAAAAATATTGATCTAGAATTATAAGTTGCTTTCTCTAACCTTAATGAACCAATTAAAAACCCCAACTGTGCTTCTAACAAGTACATTTCCAGTTTTATAATAATGTATAATAATACCATGTAATTGTGTAATGCCTTAGTTGAATTGTTGTCACTGCAGAAATAAAAATGTTATAACCATATAATTATTTTATGCAGCTGAGAACTGCGTATTTCCATTCTGGTTAACTTTGACTAGAGCATGAGCAATTGTCTATAAAACAGTATATTGATAGGCAAAATTACTTTAAATGCTTTTCTAAAATTCCTGAAGATAAAGCTGCCGATCAAATTAAAAGTTCAGTAACACCGAAGTACATTCTTACGGAGTTCCGCCCACATACATTTTTTTTCTTGCTGGCATCCACCTAGTTAGTATTCATTACCCACTTAAGGCCCGGAAGGATTTCCCATGATAGGACCAGAGCACTTTTTGCGATTTGGCACTGCGATGCTTTAACAGACAATTGCGCGGTCGTGCGACGCTGTACCCAAACAAAATTTGCGTAATTTTTCCCCATAAATGGAGCTTTCTTTTGGTGGTATTTGATCACCTCTGCGTCATTTCTGATCACCGCTATAAACAGAAAAAGAGCAACAATTTTGCAAAAAAAAAAAACAATATTTGTTACTTTTTGCTAAAATACAAATCCAAAAAAAAAAAATAGAAAAAACAAATGTATTATTTATTATTATATTATTCCTCATATTTGTGGTAAAAAAAAATCGCAATCGGAGTTCATTGATTGGTTTGTGCAAAAGTTGCCACGTTTACAAACCATAATTTCTGGCATTTTTCCAAATTTTTTTTTTTATACTAGTAATGGCGGCGATCTGCGATTTTTATTGAGACTGCAATATTGCAGTGGACATGTTGAACATTTTTGACACCTTTTTGGGACCAATGATATTTATACAGCAATCAGAAATTTAAATATCTACTGATTAATGTGTAAATGTTATTGGCAGTGAAGGGGTTAACATGCAGGGGGCAGTGAAGGGCTTAACTGTGTTCCCTAGGCGTGTTCTAACTGTGAGGGGGCTGGGCTGGCAGGGCACCAGAGATCTAACTGATCCCGAGTACAGGGATCAGTAAATCTCTTCCATGCCGCCTGTCAGAACGGGAAACCGCTGTGTTTACATCAGCGGTACCTCTTTCTGGCTCTGTCACAGGCCATCGCGAGTCACCGGTGGACATTGAAACCGCCCGGTACCGCGGCCCCGCTCAGGGCACTAAAGTCCCGCCACGCACTAAAGTGACGACTATAAGCGGCGATTTGTGGGACAGAGCCACGCTGTCGACGCTTATAGTCGTATGGCAAGTGGTTACACAAATAAAGTAATTGATAGCTTTATATCCAGGTAGTCTTCCTATTTATTTTGTACTTACATTGCTGATTTTTTCTTTATTGGAAGTTCCCATCTTAGCTGTGGGCATGTGAAGATCACTCTCACCCTCCTCGAGTCTCTTCCTGGATAAGGTGCATGCTGGGTAACCAGCATGCACCTCTCGATCTCGAGTGTATGCCTCATTGCCATAACAATGGTCAGCAACGGAGGAAGGTTCCACCCCGTTGTTGGGGCAACATAGATAACATGTCTCTCCCCCACAAAATTGCGTCATTTCCTGTCTGGAAATAATGTGATTTTACAGCTCAGAGATGCCCATTGACTCATGGGAAATGATGACTCACATCTCCCATGAGCCCAGGCGAGGCAGGAAGTGTTGCAGAGTGCCGTGGATCAGGAAGTGGAAGACCACAGGGACCACATAGCAACAGGGCACTTAGGGTGGGTATTCATTTTTTTTTTCCAAAGGTAATTCATCATGCATAGAGGATTTGAAATATATAAAGATGTATTTGTGGGTGAAACTCTGCTTTAAAGCATATCTAAACCCAAATGCAAAAATGTAATTATTTTGCAACTTACCAACTTTTGGTGATAGATGCATTAGTGGCTGTAAACCTCAGGCATGAAATATGAAAAATGCATATCCCTCTATAATGTGTATTTGTCTCAATTAAAGAGGTTGTAAACCTTGAGGGAAAAAAAAAGCCAAACAAAAACCCTGTAAGACAAAAGCATAATGAACTAGTATGCATTGCATACTAGCTCATTATGAAATACTTACCTTAGAAGGAAGCCCCCTAGCGACACCTGCACACCGTTGAGATGGCTAACATCTTCCAAGGTGTTTCTTGTGGGTTTGCGGGCTCCGGCGCTGTGAATGGCAGGAGCCACGATGAAGTCTCTTCCACGCATGGGCGCGCAGAATCCGCCATTTACGGTACGGCTCTGAAGGTCCGACACGGTAAGCCGGACCTTCAGAGCGCATATGTTGAAGATGGCTGCATGCACTCTGAATATCTCCTAAACTGTGCAAGTTTAGAAGATATTCACAGTACCTACTGGTAAACTTTATTATAGGCTTACCTGTAGGTACAATTGCAAAAAAGGACATTACTTCCTCTTTAAGAGCACTAAGTGTAATTTCTGTCTGCTGATTTGTTCCTGTGCTATCAGCATGAATCACTTGTGACATGTTTTCCTGACACCAAGAGAAAAAAGGTGACAGGAGAGGGAGTTCCAGCTGATTGATAGCCTCAGCTCTGTTCCTGTGTGCTGTGTGGAGGAGGGTTTGTCCTTCCCTCAAATCAGCTGTCGGAGCTCTCCTCACTGAGTTCTACAAAGTGTAATTTCAGCTTTCTCTGTTTTTCTGACAGCTCAGACAAGCTTCATAAATTCAAGTCTTTCAATATTGAGTAGTGAATATTGCAGATAAACAGGTACAAATTATGTAGGAGGATTTGTTTCATCTCTGTGTAACACCTGAGGTCAGTCACTTCACTGGGTATATGTGAGGGTTTACAACCACTTTACGTATTTTTTTCCTTTATTTTCATCTGGTATCGATCCAGCCAGTAAGGCTGTTATTTTTCAACTTCCTTTCACAGACCAAGCTGTCCAGACAAAGAAGCAGTTAGCGGTTTGAGACACACCATTTAACACTGACAGAGGTTCTTAGGTTTTAGGTTCATACTAGTGGTTGGGGGGCACTAAATTCTATGGTTGAGCCGCATTCTTGCCTCCGCCCCCAACTGCTCCATATTTAGCTGCAAAGGCAGTGGCCAGGGTTGTAAACATGTTACAGCCATGATGCTTTGCAGCAACAATTATACCCCCTGGTGCTTTTGGTGAGCTCTACCGTGGGTTTAACATCACCCATTCAAGTCAATGGGCCTCTCTGCAACTGTCCCACAACCACATGCAATGCGTTGCGGTGCCCTAATGCAGGGTCCAAGGGGTTAAAGCAGGTGGTCAGGAAGCGATATAATGCCTGTCAGATGCAAAGTTAGTGTGACCAATTAATTTATGTAAAATCTTTTTCTCCAAAAAAACCTAATGCTCTAACAGCTTATAGTGTTAGCTGGGATTTAGCTTTAACGTGGTAACAGCAGCAAGGTTGGAAGTAGCCGCACTCAAACGATCCAATTTCCAAAAATGTTTTTATTGCATCAAAAGGGTGATACAGACAAAGAACAGAAGGTCCAGCTAACGCGTTTCGCATCCTACAGTAGGTGCTTACTCATAGCACCCTTTTGATGCAATAAAAACGTTTTTGGAAATTGGATCGTTTGAGTGCGGCTACTTCCAACCTTGCTGCTGTTACTACTTGATTGCTTCATCAGCCTGCACTTGCCTTTGTGAGTCAGCACACCAGATCCACACGAGCTGTGCTGCCCTTTGAGCAGTGAGTCTGCACCATTTGGACGGTTAGCCTTAACGTGGTTGTAAAGTCAGAATGTTTTTCTTTATCTTAATGCAGGCTTTTTCAACCTTTTAACCCGAGAGGAACCCCAAAAATAATTTTCTTGTCTCGAGGAAACCCTTCCTAAAAGCAATTCATCAGGGCTCAATAGGAACAATTCCCCTTATATTAGTGGTCAATAGGAAGAATGTCCGCCTTAAAGTAGTGCTCAGAATGCCACCCTTAAAGACAGCTAAAAAGATATTTGATGTCATGCTGCTGGCTTTGCTAAGTGGTGCAGAACCTTGAACTCTGTAGGCATCATCAAATAGGTGGTTCATCAGCCACAGCTCAAGGAACCCCTAGCAACCTCTGGAGGAACCCTGGTTGAGAATGGCTGTCTTAATGCATTAATAAAAAGCCTTCTGTGTGCAGCAGTCCTCCTAATGCTTTATGAGCATAGGGGCGGGACAGGACTATACAGTCTACCTTAGAATCTGGACCTATCCACTCAGGAAATAAAATATTAACCTGGGGCTTTGTGGCCAGGAGAAACTGAGCATAACAGAAAAATGGGCAGTATAGAGGCTGCCCTACAGTGCCAACAGAATAAGACTCTGGTATATAAGTCAACAGATAATGAATATAATAAACGGTGAATATAAAATAAAAAAGTTATACATTTTATTGATATGAATTTATTAAAAAAACACCATACAGCGGCATGGAATATATGGATCCCTCCACCAAAAAACACTGACAACATTGTCAAACCAAATACAAAGGATTAAAAAAACCACACGCCTCACATACACAGCCATGCATACTCTGCGCTCACAGCCCATCCTATTTTAAAGCCTATGAGTCTGGCTCTAATTTTTTGTTGATTAAGTGCCTGCAAAGCCACAGCTCTGTAATGTGCAGACAACAGGGCAGAATTCCCTCGAATAGTAAGGTCACTCACCAGCGTTTACTGTTCTAGGCATTGTTGGAGCAGGGGATACTCACATGATTGCATGGATAAACAAGATCAAAAGGTATTTACATATAAGTTTCTGCTTAACCACTTCAGCCCCGGAAGGATTTCCAGCTTTAGGACCGGAGCCCTTTTTGGGATTCGGCGCTGCGTCGCTTTAACTGACAATTGCGCGGTCGTGCGACGTTGTACCCAAACGAATATTGCGTCCATTTTTTCCCACAAATAGAGCTTTCTTTTGGTGGTATTTGATCATTGCTGCATCATTTCTGATCGCCGCTATAAACAAAAGAAGAGCAACAATTTTGCAAAAAAACCCAAATTTCTTACTTTTTCCTAAAATACAAATCCAAAAAAAAAATATAAAAAAACATTTTTTTCACCTTTTTTGGCCGATTTATATTCTTCCTCATATTTGCGATAAAAAAAATCGCAATCGGCGTTTATTGATTGGTTTGCGCAAAAGTGATTGCGTTTACGGATGATGAGAATTCATTTTTTCGTTTTTTTTTATTTTTTTATTTTTTACTAATAATGGCGGCGATCTGCGATTTTTTGCGGTACTGCGATATTTCAGCGGACATGTCGGACCATTTTGACACTTTTTTGGGACCATTGGCATTTATACAGCGATCAGTGCTATAAAAATGCACTGATTACTGTGTAAATGCCATTGGCAGTGAAGGGGTTAACCGGCAGGGGGCGCTCTAAGGGTTAACTATGTTCCCTGGGTGTGTTCTAACTGTGGGGGGACTGCCCTAATAGGGGAAGGGAAGTGGTCACAGCCTTCACGTACAGGAAGGCTGTGATCACAGCCCTTCCCCCTCACACAGAGCGGAGGTCCGTATTTACATACACGGACCTCCGCTCATTTGCTCCGGGGGGGCCATCGCGGGTGGCCGGCGGCAATCGAAGCCGCCGCACCCGCTCCCTGGCACTCCCTGGACACAGTGAGCGCGCGGGCGCGCCTCCGGCGGCGCGCGCGCGCTCACTAAACTCGTTCCCACAGCCGCCGTCGTATGACGGCGATTTGCGGGAACGAGCCAGTTTGCCGCCGTCAGATGCCGATCGGCGGTCGGCAAGTGGTTAAAGTGATTGTAAACCAGCCTTTCTCAACCTTTTCAACACAGAGGAACCCTTGAACAAATTCTCCGATCTTGGGGAACCCCTGCTAAAAATTAAAGATCTACAACTCATATATACATTAGTGAGATGGTCAATGGGAAGAATGCTCCTTACACTTGTGGTCATTGGGAAGAATTACACCTTACAGATAGCTAAAAAGATCAAAGATGTCATTGGGAATTTATCTGAGAGGTAGAAATTGGACCATTGCTCAAGGAACCCCTAGCAACCTCTGGAGGAACCTTAGGGTTCCACGGAACACTGGTTCAGAAACCCTGTTGTAAACCCTTATTTTTTTAAATAACAAACATGATCTACTTACCTGCTCTGTGCAATGGTTTTGCACAGAGCAGCCCCAATCCTCCTCTTCTCCTCCTCTTCTCGGGTCCCCCAGCGGCGATCCTGCCTCTTCCCTCCCCCGAGTGCCCGCCATAAGAAGCCGCTTGCTATGGGAGCACTTGTGCAGGCTCAGTCCCGAGCCAGTTCTGTGTGTCCATAGACGCACAGAGAGGGTATCGATCCTGTACCCCCACTCTCTCCTCAGTGGTTGGGATTGACCGCAGCAGGAGCCAATTGCTTTCACTGCTATCTTTGAGCCTATGAAGAGGGAGAGAGATGCTGCTCTCTTGCACATTGTTGGATTAAGATTGGGCTTAGGCAAGTGTAAGGTGGTGCTGGGGAGGTAGCTACACTCTGAAGGTTTTTTTACTTTGCAGAGAATGCATTGAGGTAAAAAGCCTTCTACCTTTAACCACTTACCAACCGGAAGGTTTTCCAGCTTTAGGACCAGAGCACTTTTTGCGATTTGGCACTGTGTCGCTTTAACTGACAATTGCGCGGTCGTGCGACGTTGTACCCAAACAAAATTTGCATCCTTTTTTCCCCACAAATAGAGCTTTATTTTGGTGGTATTTGATCGCCTCTGCGTCATTTCTGATCATCACTATAAACAAAAGAAGAGCGACCATTTTGCAAAAAAAACTCAAATTTCTTACTTTTTGCTAAAATTCAAATCCAAAAAAAAATATAAAAAAACATTTATTTCCATCGGTTTTGGACGATTTATATTCTTCCTCATATTTGTGATAAAAAAAAAATCACATTTGGCGTTTATTGATTGGTTTGCGCAAAAGTGGCCGCGTTTTCGGATGGTGAGAATTCATTTCTGGGGTTTTTATTTTTTTTATTTTTTACTAGTAATGGCGGCGATCTGCGATTTTTAGTACTACCATATTGGGGCGGACATGTCGGACATTTTTTACACTTTTTTGGGACCAATGACATTTATTCAGCGATCAGAAATTTAAATGTCCACTGATTACGGTATAAATGTCATTGGCAGTGAAGGGGTTAACCGGGGGGGGGGAGCTAGGGGTTAAGTGTGTTCCCTGGGTGTGTTCTTACTGTGGGGGGGGGGTTGGGCTACCATGGGCATGAGAGATCTAACTGATCCCGGTGACAATGATCAGTAGATCTCCCATGCCTGCACTGTCAGAATGGCTCGCAGATCGCTGTCTTTTTACGGCAATTCGCGTACAGCAACCCGACTGCCGCCGTGAAAACATGGCACGCGGTCGGAAAGTGGTTAAAACCACTTTAATTGTATGCAGTGTGACTGAAGCAGTGGGGGCAGTACCATTTAAAAGGTGAACGTTATATAACCTGAGCTTCTACTTTAAATAGAACCTTGTGATATGATAACAAAAAATCTGTAATACCCCATATCAACTCAATATAATTACATAATCATGTCTGACTGTTTCACAATATGCCTTGCATTTCCTGTAATGAGCGTCTTGTGGAGCCACCATATTTGATTATTCTGATGATTGCCTGGGGAGAGATAATTCCCCCAGCTACAAAGTCTTGGGAGACTTTACACACACAGATGTTAGTATACAGCCAGAGCTGTAAGGAGCTTGCTGACATCACACAACCAGCATACCAGGAAAATGGCAGTATTATTATTTAGAAAATGCTAGAACAATCTAGATCTGGGAAAGAAATATACCATGGTTAATGTTTTAACACTGTTTACGTTTCACAGTTATTTGAGCAAAGAAAATTATGTTGTTGTGTTATATTTTTTTTTCTTAAAAGGTCCACTTTAAAGCAGACCTTTCCCCCAGACCTAAAACATGAATGCAGATCTAGATGCTGAACTGAGAGCACACTGGGGGGAAATCATAATGGGTGTCGCAGAAACCTTTTAGAATTCCATTTAGTCACCCCATCAGAATCATCGGTGCTTGCGCCTGATACATGTACCCGGCTTCCCTTCCTGGCCACTGCATCCGCCACACACGTGGTCCAGTAGTTTTGTATTGCATTTGATGGGGCCTGATGGGAAACTGGGAGACTAATTCCCCATCAGGTCTGCCTTTCTTTTGATTGGCAGCGAATGGCAGTGAACAGATCCAAAGCCACTATTCGGCTTCCCAGCACAGACATGCCCCACTCTGAGCACTGGCATACCTCTTTACGCCAGCTCAGAGCTGGTCTTAACCACTTCAGCCCCGGAAGGATTTCCAGCTTTAGGACCGGAGCCCTTTTTGCGATTCGGCACTGCGTCGCTTTAACTGAAAATTGCGCGGTCGTGCGACGTTGTACCCAAACGAAATTTGCGTCTTTTTTTCCCCACAAATAGAGCTTTCTTTTGGCGGTATTTGATCACCTCTGCGTCATTTCTGATCGCCGCTATAAACAAAAGAAGAGCGACAATTTTGCAAAAAAAAAAAACAAATTTCTTACTTTTTGCTCAAATACAAATCCAAAAAAAATATATAAAAAAACATTTTTTTTCACCGTTTTTGGCTGATTTATATTCGTCCTCATATTTGCGATAAAAAAAATCGCAATCGGCGTTTATTGATTGGTTTGCGCAAAAGTGGTCGCGTTTACGGATGATGAGAATTCATTTTTGGGGTTTTTATTTTTTTTTTATTTTTTACTAGTAATGGCAGCGATCTGCGATTTTTAGCGGTACTGCGATATTTTAGCGGACATGTCGGAACATTTTGACACTTTTTTGGGACCATTGGCATTTATACAGCGATCAGTGCTATAAAAATGCACTGATTACTGTGTAAATGCCATTGGCAGTGAAGGGGTTAACCTGCAGGGGGCGCTCTAAGGGTTAAGTATGTTCCCTGGGCGTGTTCTAATTGTAGGGGGACTGTCCTAGCTGGGGAAGGGAAGTGGTCACAGCCTTCGTATACAGGAAGGCTGTGATCACAGCCCTTTCCCCTCACACAGAGCGGAGGTCCGTGTTTACTTACACGGACCTCCGTTCCTTCACTCCGGGGGGGGGCATCGCGGGTAGCCGGTGGTAATCGAAGCCGCCGCACCCGCTCCCTGGCCCCCCCGAACACAGTGAGCACGCGCCTCCGGCGGCGCGCGCGCGCTCACTAGGCTCTGTCTCGCGGCCGCCGTCGTATGACGGCGTTTCGCGTTACAGAGCCACTCTGTCGCCGTCAATTGCCGATCAGCCGTCGGCAAGCGGTTAATTACTGCCAGTTTCCTGTAGATCTTTAACAATCTGTGTTATAGCAATAGGTTCTTAAAGTGCCACATGTTGGCAATGTTACAGAAACCGGTGCAAATGTTTGCCTGAAGTAGGTTCAGGTAGTTCTTACGGAAACCACTACCAGAACATTGACGTTAATGCTTTATTAACTTCCCCAGTCTGCATTCATATTACAAATGTACATAATTTTGTGTACTTACAATTAAATTATTTCACTTCCTGCTTTTATGGAGAGACTGACCCTGGGAAGGCTACCAGTCAACATCTGGTCCCAGGAAAAAGTATTAGCTGGGCGAGATCTGGTGCAGTTTGTTGATAAATATTCAGATAAATGATCAGATGCAGGCATCATTGGTAGGCTGGCAAAGAATAAGGAAGAAGAAACCAGCCACTAATTGATGTTAGTTTTAAAAATGGTGGGTTGGGGTGCAAAGCCCAGGTGTAAAGAACCTGTGGGAAAGTAGCAGTCTAATAAAGAAAAAAGTGTTTCTATTCGTAGGTGTATTGGTTACCCCAAATACATTTCTTTATGTAGCACCCTCTAGTGATAGAATAGGTGTAGGGAAATCTACTTGACTAAAGATAGTTGCATGAGTCTTTTTATTGGATCAGGGATCAGATTCAGGTCAGGCTGGAAGGCTCTGTAGGCCAGTCCTCTATAGCCTCCCCCTGGTTCTGGAGCTTTCATGGAAACTTCTAAAAGCTAGTAGGCAGGGGTATAAAGACAGGGTTTTGAATATTTATGGGAATCTGGCCAATCCCCAGGCAGGATGCTTAGCAGGGTGGAGTCTGCCCAGCAGGGGAGACAGGTGGAAGATGGATGGTTGAGGTACTGCTGCGTAACCTGGGAGGGGGCCCCAGAGAAAGGAGGTCCTGCCTCTAAGCTGGAGGTTGGAGGAAGGAGGAAAGCTAACAGAGGGAGCTCCACTATCCTGCAGTCCACCGGGTGAAAGGACAGCCTGCATAGCCTGGAGAGGAACCAGGCCAGCAGAAAACCCGGAATCAGTTCTATCCATAGCTGCAGGACAAGGACAGTGTGAGTACCTCCACACCCCCAGGGCCTATAAAGGAAAAGTCTGCTAGATGCAAGTTCTTGGCAAGTCTTCATGGGACAGGTTATTGCTTATCCAATCCCTTGTCCTAGGATCAGCTACCATAGCCAGATGGGCTGGTATTTTTTTTACTAAGGGGACCAAGACCTCCTACAAGCTGGGACTTTGCTGAAAATCCACTCAAGGGGACATCAGACTCCTGGAAGGGAATTGTTGTGCTAAAGACTGTTGCTACTTCGATGGGAAATCAGTGTGTCAGAGAAGGAACGTGTCCTCATTGTGTTGTTCTTCAGTCAAGTTGGGCATCCCATAACCTCCTTATCCTATTCAAGTTAAAACCCCTAATAAAACCTAAAAAACCAAGCCCATTGACTGTTTTTTGTGTGTCTGGATGCAAGTTTAAAATGTGTGTTGTCTGGCTGTGTAGGCTGTAGGGGGACCCAAAACCCAGTGACTCCTTAGGGAGTAGAGCTACATTTAGCATGGCCAGTTTATGAAAAGAGCTGGCCTTTCGTGTGGTAAAATCATTTAGTGGCTTCTTGATTGTCTTGGAAACCCCAGCAGTGACATTAAATCTATGATAGTTTTTCTCTGCACACTCCCACAAAGCTATTTAAAGGCATACATTGTAATTTTTATTCTATATTATACAGATCAGGGCATTTTGAGAGTTAGGCCCCTTTTACACGTTCGGACCGCTCGGATCCATCTGTCAGTTTTTCAGACGGATCTGAGTGGGCCACCCATAGACCTCTATGGGCAGTCGGATGTCAGCGGAGATGTGTCCGCTGATATCCGATCCAACATGATCCGCTCAAAATAGACGTATGGGTGATACGTTCACCCATCCATCTAGTGGATAGCATTGGATGGGATCGGATGAAAATGGACAGGCGGATCCGTTTCCATCCGATCTCCCCATAGAGGAGAGCGGGGAGCTGACAGGGAACTGAACTGAACTCTGTGCAGGGACGGAACTGTCATCCGCCGGCTCAGCGGAGATCATCGGAGAGATCTCCCGCTGAGCTGGCGGACCGCTCTGAGCGGATCCGCTCAGTGTGAAAGGGGCCTTATGGTCTATCTCTTGCACCTGAGGTTATATCAAAAGTGAGCTTTTATCTAACTTACCAGCAACAATGCAAAACAAAAATAGCAATTTGTCTCTAGTTCTTCATTTTACCACAGCATCACTTTTCTTTTTTAGTCTTTTTTTCTTTCATTTTCACTTGGTGATCTGACCAGTTAGTCTGTTGTTTTTCAACAGAATAAGCTCTCCTGCAAATGTAGCAGTTAAAGGGTTGAGACAAACCATTTTCCAATGACAAATATAATTATGATTATCAACTTTTATTTATTAATTTAAACCTTTATCCCAAAAGAAAAAAAATATGTTTGCTGTAACTGCTTGTGTAATTGCAGCATGAGCTGGAGTTTGGCTTCAGTTTGTTAGTGTATCTACAGGGGCGGACTGACAACACTCATGGCCCCCGGACTAAATAAAGCAAGGGTCCCCTGTAAGGCCCCACCCATGACCCTCCCCTGACTCGCCCATGACCCTCCCCTGACCCGCCCATGTCCCACCCCAGATCCCATCCCTACATTTTGCACAAAGTACTACTTCTGCCTTTTTTTTTAATGGGACTTGGAGGGGCGTCTCTCACTAACAGTGTGCATTAGACAGTCTGTTAGAAAGCATCCCCTCCAGTCCCCATTAGAGTCTACAACAGAGGTAATAGCCAGTGTTTATGTTCCCCCACCCTTTCAAGCGCAATTGCTGTGTGCCATGCTGACCATTGTCGATCCATACATGCACCTTCCTCTACTCCTGGAGGGTGATTTTAATACCATTTTGGATGGGGGACTGGATGCCACTAATGCGGCCAGGCTTCCTCCTGCTGCATTTTTGTCATGGTGTCTGTGGCCCAGCTCACTGAGTTGTGGCAGTGGAAAAGGAGTTAAGGGCTATTCATGTTTGTCCCCTACCTACAAAACTGCTTCAAGGATAGATTTTGCTCTTATAAACCCCGTTTGTCTCAATTTAGTTCATGCCGCCACTTATTTGGCGGGGGGGAACTGTCGGTTCACTACCCCTTGTTGGTAACTCTGGCATTATCTCTCAGGACTGGGGGGAGTACATGGAGGTTGTCCCCTGGTTGGATACAAATGGAGCACGTGGTTCAGCAGGTGCAACAGCCCTTAACTCATTTTTGGAGGGAGAATTCCTCGCCTACTGATACGGTGGTCTGGGACTCCTTTAAGGCTGTGATGAAGCATAGGTTGGAGGAAGAGTATGCTGCTGCCCCTGGAGATGCTACCTTTGAATCCCTGGAGAGAACCAGACGACAGCTTGCCCTGTTGGACACAGACCTTGCACACAGCACCTTGTGACATAGGGCTGAGTCCCTTTTTGAAAAGGGTGACAAAAATGGCAGGTTACTGGCGGCATTGGTGGCAGACCAGAGGGCTCCGGTTAGTGTGCCATGCATCCGTTCACAGACTGGGGACATAAATAAGGATCCTACTTCTATTATGCAACGTTTTGTTGAGTATTACTCAGACTTATTTCCCCATTTCCCCCTATGACAAGCAAGGGTTGTTCACCCTTCTGGGAGGTGGATGATAGTACATAGTTAGACCAGGACATTACTTTAAAAGAAGTAGAGGCTGCCATTTCATCTTTCCCACCTAACAAATCCCTGGGCCCGGATGGGTTCCCGGTGCAATGGTACAGACAATACTCAGATACTCTGGGTCACAGGCTACTGACCTTATATAAGCACTGTTTTGAAAATGGGGTCTTGCCCTCCTCTATGTTGGATGCCTATGTGGTACACCTGCCTAAGCCGGGTAATGATCCTACTCACTGTTCATCATATAGACCAATTGCGCTCCGCAATGCAGACCTGAAGATTCTCATCAAAATTGTTGCCACCAGGCTATCTAAAGTGCTACCGTCTCTGGTGGACGTGGATCAGACTGGCTTCATGCAGAGAAAATCCATGAACACTAACCTGCGTCTTCTGTTCTCACCCATCTGCAAATTTCACATGACAAAATGGGAACTAGGGCTGTGGTCTCTTTGGATATGGCCAAAGCCTTTGATTCCATGGACTGGAACTATATGCACTGGTATTGGAACATATGGACTTTGGACCAAACTATCGTAGGTGGGTGGGCCTTTTATACAGCAAACCTAGAATGGCCCTTAAGATTGGGTCCTCCATCTCACCCTTTTTCGAGGTGGGCAGGGGGACTAGACAGGGTTACCCCTTGTCCCCCTTCTTATTCTCCCGAATGATTGAACCCATAGCGGTGGCGCTGCGCTCCTCTCATGATGTGGGGACCCTAGAGGTCGGGAACATCAGGGAATGTTTGGCGCTCTATGCAGATGACCTATTGCTCTTTCTAAAGGACCCGGCCAGATCCTTGCGTGCAGTCCTTGCCATCCTAGACAAATTTGCTGTCCTCTCGGGTCTCTGGCTTAAAGTCAATTGGGATAAATCCACCATCCTCCCATTAGACACCAGTATGCGTGCCGCGGCGGATCCTGGCCTTCCCCTGCAGTGGGTTACCTAGTTCACCTATTTGGGGGTCCGTTTTTCTGCAAGGGTAGTGGATTATTATGGCCTTAATCTGCAGCCCTTGTTGGATCTCTTAAAGAAGAGAACTGAGATCTGGGGTGGTCTTCCTTTGTCGGTCATTGGACGCATAAACCTCCTTAAAATGAAGATATTGCCGGTCTTTCTTTATTTTCTACATAACATACCTATCTGGATCCCACGTGCCTTTTTTCACCAGGTACGCTGCATTTTTAGCTCCTTCGTCTGGGAAAACTCACCTCCCGGGATAGGTCTCATAGCCCTTTAGGAACCCTGGGGACAGGGGGGGTTTGCGCTCCCGGATATTTTAAATACTTTTTAGCGGGGCAGGGAGTGTTCATGAAGAGATGGCTGCTTGGGGATAATGGGGATGCTGCCACAATTATGGAGGCTGCCATGTTGGGGTCCTATGAGGGCCTGCGGCTA
The DNA here is from genome assembly GCA_018402905.1 of Glandirana rugosa. Taxonomy (NCBI): domain Eukaryota; kingdom Metazoa; phylum Chordata; class Amphibia; order Anura; family Ranidae; genus Glandirana; species Glandirana rugosa. The sequence goes on along the minus strand of BLSH010073489.1, from coordinate 489,321 downwards.
CTGGTATATTGGGGAGCTGGGGCCCCATATCTATTGATGGGCACCATGTGAGCTACCATCAGAGCGTGGGATTGGATCCAGAAATTTCTGGAGCCTACCTCGGCTACTGTATCCCCGGCCTCCCCACTGTAGAGAAAGCCCCGTTTTCCCTGTTTCCTTGAGTTGCCGGATCCAATCATATGGGTGTCCAAAGGTATTAAACTGTGGGCAATATCATCGGCAGGGGCAGGCTACTACAGTTCTCGGACCTAAAAAAAAGGTTTGAGCTACCGAATTCATACCTATTTCGGTACCTCCAGCTGCGACACACTTTTGTGTCTCAGTATGATTCTGCCGAGTTGGAGCTCAAATCATCCCTTCTTGAAAGTGTCTTGTGGGATGACACTTTGAAAAAAACATTATCTGAACTGTATAAGGAATTATTTCCGTCCCCTCCCCCCTCGGTGATTAAATGCAGAGCACAGTAGGTTGAAGAGGTCCCGGGTATAGACGGTGATGATTGGGATGATATCTGGAGCGTTCCCTTTACACATTTAGTGTCAGCTAGGGATAGACTAATAGAGTTTAAGTTCTTGCACAGAATTTACTATATACCAGCGAGATTAGCCAAGATCTATTCAGGAGCCGCGGCTGAATGCTGCCGTTGCTCGCATTCACTGGCTAATTTTAGTCATCTCTTTTGGAGTTGTCCGGCAGTGCAAGAGTTCTGGTCTGCAGTGGGGAGATGCATAACACAAATCACTTCGGTGCCTATCCCCCTGATGGCAGCGGTCTGCCTGCTTGGCCTGGTGGAGGACTTGGTGCCCACAAGGGCCCAGCGCACATTACTTAATATATTACTATTTTATACATGCAAGGCAATACTCCTCTATTGGAAAAAACCCCATAGCACCTTCCTTGTCCTATTGGAAGGGGCTAGTTAATAGAGTGGTCCCATTCTACAAATTAACATACCTTAGTAGGTAGTGTTTGAAAAAATTAGATAAAGTTTGAAAGATATGGTTGGACAGTGACAGATCTGTGACATTGGTGAGGCGAGAGCTGAAAAATGATGTGGAAATAGTATTGCTAAGACCAATGCCTAATTGTACATGATTTGGGGAGCACTGCTTTAGACATTATGGTGAGCTAGATTCCTGCATGAGTAACCATAAGCTACTAACTATGGGACCGCTGTGAAGTTTTGACTATTGCACATTACGTAAAGTTGGTACACACTACCCCTCATGAATGGGGGTTCGAACATCACATCAGTTGACTTGTCCATGGGATGGAGCACCTGGAGGGGGTGGGGTGGGTTTTGTTTCAATGGGTTATGGTTTAACCTGTCCTTTTTTGTTTTTCCTGCCATGTGTGGTGTGGTTACCTTTTGTCTTGTCTTGTCTTTTCTTGTTTATATGTTTTACAAAAACTTTAATAAACATAAGTTTCAGAAAAAAAAAAAAAAAAAGTGTACAACAGAGTCTAATGTGACCTGGAGGGGGGATCTCTTTCTAACAGAATGTACAGTGAACACCTTCATTCACTCTGGTCCTCACGGGACCCCTCCTTGTGCCATGACTCTCACACCTGCACCAACTTCTCACAAAAAAAGAAATAAAATTGGCACTGTAAGGCGCTCCTCTTACCTTAACTATAGGTACTGTAGCTGTGGCTGGTTCCCGCATCCCCTGTGGTAGGCTAGCTCCTGTGTCCTCTGTGGCTGGCTGGCTCCAGCGTCCTTTGTGGCTGGTTGGCACCCTGCTGTGACTGGCTGGCTCCCTGGTGTGGGTGAGTCACCGTGGGTGATTGGCTGGCACCCTGGCCCTGGTGTGGGTGGGTCACTGGCATGGGTGGCTGGCTGGAACCCTGGCCCTGCTGTGGCTGGCTGGTGTGTCCTCTTCTCCACCATGCTGCGCAACACATAATTACATTGCGTACATGTGTGAGGTTCCTCTCTTTGTCCATTTAAGAGTCTATTAGAAATAGCCTCCATTAGTGCCCATCAATGTAGCCTCACCAGTGCCCATCAATGCAGCCTCACCAGTGCTTATCAGCGCAGCTTCATCAGTGCCCATCAATGCAACCTCACCAGTGCCCATGAATGCAGCCTCACCAGTGCCCATTGATGCAGCCTCACCAGTGCCCATGAATGCAGCCTGATCAGTGCCCATCAATGCAGCCTGATCAGTGCCCATCAATGCAGCCTGATCAGTGCCCATCAATGCAACCTCACCAGTGCCCATCAATGCATTCTCACCAGTGTCCCCTCAATGCAGCCTCACCAGTGCCCATCAGCACAGCCTCACAAGTGCCCCTCAATGCAACCTCACCAGTGCCCATTAATGCAACCTCACCAATGCCCATCAATGCAGCCTCATCAGTGCCCATAAATGCAGCCTCATCAGTGCCCATCAATGGAGCCTCACCAGTGCCCATTAATGCAGCCTCACCAGTGCCCATTAATGCAGCCTCACCAGTGCCCATTAATGCAGCCTGATCAGTGCCCATCAATGCAGCCTGATCAGTGCCCATTAATGCAGCCTCACCAGTGCCCATGAATGCAGCCAGATCAGTGCCCATCAATGCAGCCTAACCAGTGCCCCTCAATGCAGTCTCACCAATGTCCATAAGTGCAGCTTCACCAGTGCCCATCAGCGCAGCCTCACCAGTGCTCCTCAATGCAGCTTCGCTAGTGCTCCTCAATGCAGATTCACCAGTGCAGTGTGCATCAATGCAGCTTCAGCAGTGACCATCAGCTCAGCCTCAACAGTGCTCCTCAATGCAGCTTCACTAGTGCCCATCAGTGCAGCCTCACCAGTGCTCCTCAATGCAGCTTCACCATTGCAGTGCTCATCAATACAGCTTCACCGATGCCCATCAGCTCAGGCTCACCAGTGCTCCTCGGTGCAGCTTCCCCAGTGCCCATAATTGCAGCTTCACCAATGCCCATTAGCGCAGCCTCACCAGTGCTCCTCAGTGCAGCTTCACTAGTGCAGTGCTCATCAATGCATCCTCACCAGTGTCCCCTCAATGCAGCCTCACCAGTGCCCATCAGCACAGCCTCACCAGTGCTCTTCAATGCAACCTCACCAGTGCCCATCAATGCAACCTCACCAGTGTCCATCAATGCAGCTCACCAGTGCCCATCAATGCAGCCATACCAGTGCCCATTAATGCAGCCTCACCAGTGCCCATTAATGCAGCCTGATCAGTGCCCATCAATGCAGCCTGATTAGTACCCATCAATGCAGCCTAACCAGTGCCCCTCAATGCAGTCTCACTAGTGTCCATAAATGCAGCTTCACCAGTGCTCCTCAATGCAGTTTTGCTAGTGTCCATTAGCTCAGCCCCAACAGTGCTCCTCAATGCAGCTTCACCAATGCCCATCAGTGCAGCCTCACCAGTGCTCCTCAATGCAGATTCACCAGTGCAGTGTGCATTAATGCAGCTTCACCAGTGACCATCAGCTCAGCCTCAACAGTGCTCCTTAGTGCAGTTTCGCTAGTGTCCATCAGCTCAGCCTCAACAGTGCTCCTCACTGCAGCTTCACCAGTGCAGTGCTCATCAATGCAGCTTCACCAGTGCCCATCAGCTCAGACTCACCAGTGCTCCTCGGTGCAGCTTCACCAGTGCCCATAATTGCAGCTTCACCAGTGGCCATTAGCACAGCCTCACCAGTGCTCCTCAGTGCAGCTTCACCAGTGCAGTGCCCATCAATGCAGCCTTACCATTGTCCCCTCAATGCAGCCTCACCAGTGTCCATCAGGGCAGCCTTAGCAGTGGCCCTCAATGCAAGCCCCACCAGTGCCCATCAATGCAGCCTCTCCAGTGCCCATTAATGCAGCCTGATCAGTGCCATTTAATGCAGCCTGATCAGTGCCCATAAATGCAGCCTTACCAGTGCCCATTAATGCAGCCTCACCAGTGCCCATAAATGCAGCCAGATCAGTGCCCACCAATGCAGTCTCACCAGTGCTCCTCAATGCAGTCTCACCAGTGCCCATCAATGCAGCCTCTCCAGTGCCCATTAATGCAGCCTGATCAGTGCCCATCAATGCAGCCTGAACAGTGCCCATCAATGCAGCCTCACCAGTGGCAATTAATGCAGCCTGATCAGTGCCCATCAATGCAGCCTGATCAGTGCCCATTAATGCAGTCTCACCAGTGCTCCTCAATGCAGTCTCACCAGTGCTCCTCAATGCAGCCTCTCCAGTGCCCATTAATGCAGCCTCACCAGTGCCCATCAATGCAGCCTTACTAGTGCCCATAATTGCAGCCAGATCAGTGCCCACCAATGCAGCCTCACCAGTGCTCCTCAATGCAGTCTCACCATTGTCCATTAATGCAGCCTCACCAGTGCTCCTCAATGCAGCCTCACCAGTGCCAATTAATGCAGCCTCACCAGTGCCCATCTCAATGCAGCCACACTAGTGCTCCTCAATGCAGCTTCACCAGTGCCCATAAATGCAGCTTCACTAGTGTCCATCAAGCAGCCTCACCAGTGCTCCTCAGTGCAGGTTCACCAATGCAGTGCCCATCAATGCAGCTTAACCAGTGTCCATCAACTCAGCCTCAACAGTGCTCCTAAATGCAGCATCACCAGTGCCAATCAGCTCAGCCTCACCAGTGCTCCTCAATACAGCTTCACCAGTGCAGTGCTCATCAGTGCAGTTTCACCAGTGCCCATCAGCTCAGCCTCACCAGTGCTCCTCAGTGCAGCTTCACCAGTGCCCATAAATGCAGCTTCACCAGTGCTCATCAGCGCAGGCTCACCAGTGCTCCTCAATGCAGCTTAACCAGTGCAGTGCCCATCAGTGCAGTTTCACCAGTGCCTATCAGCTCAGCCTCACCAGTGCTCCTCAATGCACCTTCACCATTGCCCATCAGAGCAGCCTCACCAGTGTTCCTCAATGCAGCTTCACCAGTGCCCATTAATGCAGCCTCACCAGTGCTCCTCAATGCAGGTTCACCAGTGCCCTTCAATGCAGCCTCATTAGTGCTCCTCAATGCAGCTTCACCAGTGCCCATCAGCTCAACCTCAACAGTGCTCTCAATGCAGCTTCACCAGTGCAGTGCCCATCAATGCAGCTTCAACAGTGCCCATCAGCTCAGCCTCACCAGTGCTCCTCAATGCATCTTCACTAGTGCCAATCAGCGCAGCCTCACCAGTGCTCCTCAATGCAGCTTCACCAGTGCCCATTAGCACAGCCTCACCAGTGCTCCTCAATGCAGCCTCATTAGTGTTCCTAGATGTAGCTTCACCAGTGTCCATCAATGCAGCCTCATTAGTGCTCCTCAATGCAGCTTCACCAGTGCCCATCAGCTCAGCCTCAACAGTGCTCCTCAATGTAGCTTCACCAATGCCCATCAGCGCAGCCTCAACAGTGCTCCTCAATGCAGCTTCACCAGTGCTGTGCTCATCAATGCAGATTCATCAGTGCCCATCAGCTCAACCTCACCAGTGCTCCTCAATGCAGCTTCCCCAGTGCCCATCAGCGTAGCCTCACCAGTGCTCCTCAATGCAGCTTCACCAGTGCCCATCAGCTCAGCCTCACTAGTGGCCATCAGCACAGCTTCACCAGTGCCCATCAATGCAGCCTCATTAGTACTCCTCAATGCAGCTTCACCAGTGCCCATAAATGCAGCTTCAGCAGTGCCTATCAGTGCATCCTCTCCAGGGCATCCTCAATGCAGCTTCACCAGTGCAGTGCCCATAAATGCAGCTTCACCATTGCCCATCAGCTCAGCCTCACCAGTGCTCCTCAATGCAGCTTCCCCAGTGCCCATCAGCGCAGCCTCACCAGTGCTCCTCAATGCAGCTTTACCAGTGCCCGTCAGCTCAGCCTCACCAGTGCCCAGCAGCGCAGCCTCACCAGTGCTCCTCAGTGCAGGTTAACCAGTGCCCATCAATGCAGCCTCATTAGTGCTCCTCAATGCAGCTTCACCAGTGCTCATAAATGCAGCCTCACCAGTGCCCATCAGCGCAGCCTCACCAGTGCTCCTCAATGCAGGTTCACTAGTGCAGTGCCCATCAATGCAGCTTCACCAGTGCCCATCAGGTCAGCCTCACCAGTGCTCCTCAAAGCAGCTTCTCCAGTGCCCATCAGCGCAGCCTCACCAGTGCTCCTCGATGCAGCTTCACCAGTGACCATTAATGCAGCCTCGCCAGTGCCCATCAGCGCAGCCTCACCAGTGCTCCTCAATGCAGGTTCACCAGTGCCCATCAATGAAGCCTCATTAGTGCTCCTCAATGCAGCTTCACCAGTGCCCATCAGCTCAGCCTCAACAATGCTCCTCAATGCAGCTTCACCAGTGCCCATCAACGCAGCCTCACCAGTGCTCCTCAATGCAGCTTCACCAGTGCCCATCAGCTCAGCCTCACCAATGCTCCTCTATGCAGCCTCACCAGTGCCCAGCAGCGCAGCCTCACCAGTGCTCCTCAATGCAGCTTCACCAGTGCAGTGCCCATCACTGCAGCTTCACCAGTGCCCATCAGCTCAGCCTCACCACTGCTCCTCTATGCAGCTTCAGCAGTGCCCATCAGTGCAGCCTTACCAGTGCTCCTCAATGCAGCTTCACCAGTGCCCATCAGCTCAGCCTCAACAGTGCTCCTCAATGCAGGTTCCCCAGCGCAGCGCCCTTCAATGCAGCTTCACCAGTTCTCTTCAATGCAGCATGATCAGTGCATGGGGGTTAGAGAGGAGAGCCGCCAGATCACACAGAGCGGGTATTTCCCACTGTGACACCTGGCGACCGCTGTCTTTGAATGTCCCGCCTCATTGGACCAGTGTAACGTCTATCCAAAGAGCCCCTGCAGGAGGCGGGACATCCAAAGACAGCAGTCGCCAGGTGTCACAATGGGAAATACCTGCTCTGTCTGATCCGGTGATGCCCACCCTCCCCCTTGCCCTTTGAGGCAGCGCTGGGGCCCAGGCGGGCCTGAAAAGATGGTCACAGGGGGCCCGCAGCCGCAAGTTTTTTGTCCCTGGACCAACCCTGGAGTTCCAGCAGGTGGCGCTGACGGGCCCCCTTCAGGGCCCGGGCCCTCGGACCACAGCCGAATGGACCGACCAGTCAGTCCGCCCCTGTGTATCTATATTTGCTAGTATATCTAGCACTCCCTTCCCCTCAGACTTGACAATGCTGCTGTCTAAAGGTGCCCCTGTACTAATTCATCCAGAGCGGGGGCTTCTAATACAGGATGTATATTACTGGCCAGATCACCAGGCGAAAACAGAGGGAAAACAGAGGCAAATAAGTCTAAAAAAAGAAACTTAATGTAGCCACATATAAGGATTTATAAGCTGCAATGTATTACATTTCTGGGTTTAATGCCACTTTAAGACTGTGACCAACGTCAGCTGAATTTGTCACAGTATGCTGAAAACTATTTGCAACTACTGTAATTAGCTATTGTTCCCTTTTCTTTATAGAAGGTAGAATGATATGTCCGTTGTTCTTAAATCTTTCTTCATTCTTATAAAAAAAATGTCTTTATATGGACAGCATTGGTATTATGAAGTAGTTATATGTGTAGTGCTGTTTAGTATTTTTTATATTGTTCTTATGTAGTTATTATAATTGTCCTGACCTCTTGAAAAAGTCATCTAGGCAAAAGAATTCATCTACAGTAGCTTCTATTAATAGCTCTCAAATGGAAATTTGACAAAAATGTCCATAAATTGCTTTGTAGGCCTTGTCAGAAAGCCAGCTGATCCGAAAGAATAAATACTAAGATGCAAATGATTGCAAATTTGGTGCATGCAATGATAGATTTATATTTAACAGGTAGCATACAAAGTAATATATTATCTGAGTTATGAGGGCTTATAATTGATGTTAGCCTAGATCAGCATTGTAGAGGTAACATTGATTAACCAGAAAACGGGTCTATAAAACATGGAGAGGCCTATAAAATGTGTCACTGTTTTTATATGCTGTAGGTTATCAAACTAAATTAACAATTCTTTCTATTCTTATGGGTTAACCTGTTAAACTATCTGAAAGTTCCATTTGTTTCTAAATTGACCATATAACATTACCCCAACATCATTTAAGAAAAATAACATTTCAAGTTCAGTTCACAAAACTAATATACCAAGATAAGGATCTTGTATTAAAAAATGTGGCAATTATTTTCAGCCTTATGGAAGTCCTTTGAAAATTAGGCTTAGGGGGCAGTAAAAACAAGATACTCATCCTTGTTTTGGTGGTGTTTTGTGGCCCCAACAGAGATCACATATGGGAGAATTTAAAAAGTCATCTATGTTCATACTTGACTTGATGTCCCATTCCACTTACCCTTTAGGGTAAACACACTGGGAGTTTTGCAGGATCATGTGCTTTACCTGGCGAAACATACTTTACTCCATGAGCTTCTCTTTCAAGGCTGTAAAGTGGTGACCTTTTACTGGATGTCTTTTATCAGTCCCCCAGTTTTCCAAATAGGTAAAGCAGCTAGATGGAAGCCTGCCCTTTAAAAAACTGGTTACTGCACATAGGGGCTGCCCCCTGACCCATTTTTCGAATGTATACTACCTTTTGTTGCAGTGCACAATATAATGTGTGTTACCTTTGATGCCCTAAAGCGGTAGTAAACCGCAAAGATAAAGCAAAACAGAAAAAATCTTCCCCCTGCAAGCTAAGAGCATATTGTGCTAGTATGCATTACATACTATCACATTATGAAAGACTTACCTTAAAACGAAGCCCTGCAGCGGGGCTCTGTCACTGTTGACAGGGCTTACATCTTCACCCGACCTTCCTTCGGGGTTGGCGGGCTCTGGCCGTTTGAATGGCCGTTTGAATGGCTGAGCTGTGATGACATCACTCCTGTGCATGTGCATGGGAATCATGGCCACGACATCTGTGCCGATGACATCACTGGCTGTTACTAAAATAAATATCTCCTATTAATGCATTGCATGTTAATGCACAAAGTAAAGCACATTAGAGAGACACTGTCACTACCCATTCAAAGCAAAATGACAGTGTCTTTCAAAAGGCCATTCATTCATACCTTCCTTTCCCCACTGCTCCTTCCTTTATTATTTGTACCTTGCATTTATGAGTTAAAACACATGTATCACAATGCCATTCTGTTAGTGAGCAACGCACGTGTACTGCAGTGCATCACAACACATGTCATGTGATATTCTTATTCACACTTTCAGCACTTATTTGTGTGTTATTGCCCATGGAATAGCACACAACATATATTGGTCATAAAAGTCAATACAATGGCTGCGCTAATCTATAGATGTTATCATATGAGTAGAGTCCAAATCCAATGAGTTAAAAAATAAAAATTACAAATACGTTAAAATTAATCTAAACTCAGTTTGTGACTGGAAGATGATCGCTCTGCAAAATGTATATAACCACAGTGCAAGCCCAAACGCCTTGGAGTGTATAAAGCCACCAATGTGGTATCCACCACCCGATAAGTGCACTGCTTACCAGAAACTGTTGACCCCTTCATTATAGGAGGTCAACCAAGCATCCGGCTTCTAACCCAGCCAAGGTATGATGCTTTTCCGCGAACCACAAATGCCGATCAGTGCTCAAGCAGCATGTCATACGTGTCAGGATGATCAAGGACACCTACACCCCCAGAAATATATCAATAGACCGCCTTTGTATACAAAACTTGTGTATGCAGCCAGGGAGACATCTCCATGGATATCCCGATTGAATCATCTGGATCGATGGTGTGTGGTTGCTCTTCCTATATTCAGCCAAGCTCTCACTCCACAGGTAGTTCAGTTGCTCAGATAAAAAAGAAAGCAAACCTCATTGTGTGAACCTGCAAACGTTTTATTCCCATAGATCAAACCCCCCTTATTGCACTTACAAACATCAATAAACAATAGCATTCATTATCAAACAGCACTCTGTACAGTGTGTCTCGGTATTCGCCACTCCTGGGAGTTTGGTCATCTGCGGTGGGAGACATCAGAAACAGCTGACAGATGCAGCAAGCCACGTGGTCGTTCCTAGATGCGTTTCCTCACATTCACTTATTGCACCTTGTAAGGTGCTAATGTGCTGCTGCGCTACAAAATATAACTTTTCTTCCCTTAAAAAAACGGAATGGACGAAAAAACAGATGTTAGCAGACGATCAGCTTGCATCCGATCAGCTGACATGCGCTTTTCACCCAAAAACATGTTCAAGCTTTTAGTTCAGTTCAGTATTTTAGTTCAGTTCAGTTTTTTAGCTCTGTTCAGTCCCTTTTTTTTTGTAAAAACGGATGTCAGCGGACACGAAAATGGATGCAAAAATTGACACCCTTATCCATTAAAAAAAAAAAAAAGCGACTGAACAAAAAAACAGAATGCCCATGTGAAAGGACCCTAACCGTATAAAAGCATGGCATCTCACATCCAATATGGCAAGTAGTAAGGTGGTTAGTTTTGTCTGATAAGAAGAGTTAGAAGTGGCTAAAAAGGAGGGGGGCATCAGGAAAGGTGATAAGGTGGCTAGTTTTGAGGGAGGAAGCAGTCTGAAAAAAAGAAGGGAAGGAAGGAGGTTCAATAAAAAGGAAAGGAGGGGGTAGGAGAAAAAAGGAGGGGGGCTCAGAAGGGAGAGGCCAGATGGGGCAGTGAAGTTAGATATCCTCTCACATAAAAGATGTCAGTGTATTTTTTTCCTGAAAATTCAGACAAATTTCATACAACATATTTTTCAGGGTCTCTGCTTTTTGAAAAATATATACTTTTTGGGGCGTTTGAAGTCATTTCCAAGAACAAAAATGCAGTTTTTAAAATATGTGTGAATTTTTTAATACTACTGATCCGGTGCTTTTAAAATATAGGGTTTGGGGAAAGGGGGGGGGGGGTATGTTCTTTTTACTAACTTCTACTTCTTTTACTAACTTCCTGAACTGTTAGTGAAAAAATAGCAAAAAAAGTAAAAAAAAAAATTGGCAAAAACGGTTTGGCAACCTGAATTGAAAAATGGGAGAAAGGGTCTGCCAGGAAAAAGGTTAAACAAAGAGCATGTAGATGTAATGCATTTTTTGTTCCAAAACAGTATTTTAAAGTATCCTATAACATCAAGGTAGTATTAGTATTTTTGTACCACTTAGAGAATATAGATATAAATTGTTATGCATGGCATAGAGCATATACCAATATACAGGAATGTCCTACTGTGTGCAGTGTGGCCATAAGAGCACATAAATAAACATGGAAGAGGAATAAGCAAGCTGTGTGATTTGGCTTTCTCTCCATGGTGGTAATGATTTAATATTATAAATAATCATCAAACAGCAATGAAAATTTCTACATAATTAAAAAAGCAGATATGCAGCAAATTAACAGCTCTATATGCCCTCATAGCATCAGTATTCCACCAGAACATATTTATTTGCTAGTATGTACTCCCTTTAATAAGTCCAAGCAAATATAGCAGTAATTAGGTAGCCTAAAATAGAAGTATACTTAACACAGACGTTTAGGCTAGGTTCACATTTGTTTGTTGCAGGAATGTGCGTAATATCGGGTGTGTGCCCCTAGGGCACCGAAAACTTGCATCCCTTTTGCTGATGCATGACAGTGCCATTCTTCTTTTATGGCGCCCCAATGCACCTTGCTAATGCACGCTTTTTCTTATGCACCAAATGGATGGTAGGTAACAAACCCCTCATTTAGATGCTTATTTATTTTTAATAAAAACTTTCAGTTTTCATTACATATGGAATTTAGACCCAATGATGTATTCAAGTTTGAACATGGCTGGACAGAGGGGATGGCATGGTGCTGCACATAGCTTCCCGAAAACACCACAACATCCTGCTTTAGTACTCCTCTCTGAGAGCCCTCAGTCCCGATGCAAGCATTGGGCTGGTTCTTGCAAGAAGTTATGCAAATATCTGAATTCCTTGATGGATGGATGTTAGTCTGGAGGAATACGTGTTCTGAGACAGGCTGCATTTACATGCAGACTGCCCTAGGTAACATCCACATATTATATTGCACCTCCATGATTAAAAAAACTGGAATCCAGTGAATGAAAGTGGCGGGCCAGGGACAGGAAGCGTTTTCAGTTCAGCCTGGAGTTCAGCTTTAAGACAAGAATGAAGTTATAACATTTTATCAATTTAAAATAAAACTAATCTAGACAAACCTAACATATGGAGCAATGCCCGTACAGTCTAGTGCAGTGCTTGTTGAAACAGTATAGCCAAATAAAATGCCCTATCTTTAAAAAAAAAAAAACATAAAAGAAAACATAAGCTCCGAAATGCTCTTCAATAAATTGCAGACACATTTATGATGCCTTGAAATGTTTACCTTCTGTGCAGAAACTGTTGCTCTGGAATCACACAGCAGCTGGTCACATTACCAGATTTTTAGGAATGTGGCCACCTAAACTCTTCTGAAGAGGAGTGTCACCTAGATGCCTAGGTATGATATGTGTTCGGGTAAGTCATAGTGGAGTCAAGTTAAAGCGGAGTTCGACTCAAAAGTGAAACTTACGCTTATCTGTCTCACCCCCCCCCCTTGGGTGCCACATTTGGCACCTTTCGGATGGAAGGGGGAACGGGGACCTGTTTTCGATAGGTCCCCCTTCCCCCCCACTTGCGTGGTGCCCTCCCTCTAAAATTTGGCCTCCTTCCTCTGCCGCCGGGCCAATTACAAAATGCAGCGTGCTTCGCGCATGCACAGTAGGCATCCGGCTGTGTCACTGCCGGTTTCGCTTACGAGAAATGGCGACGGCAGCACCCGACAGCCGAACCGAAAATCGGCTGGGGTGCCGACATCGCGGGAACGCTGGACAGGTAAGTGTCCTAGTATTAAAAGTCAGCAGTTGCAGTATTTGTAGCCGCTGACTTTTAATTTTTCGTAGGGGGGGGGGCGGAACATCGCTTTAACCACTTCCCGACCGCCGGACGTCTAAAGACGTCCTTGTCTTTGAGTGGGGATATCTGAATGATGCCGGCACCTACCAGCATCATTCAGGTATCATTTTTTTCCCGGCCGTAGTAAGTCTATAGGGGTGAGTTTCTGTTCCTGCAGAAATCTGCAGGCCGCCAGCCCTTCACCAATTTCGCTACAAGGCGGGGGGGGGGATGCTTTTTAATTTTCAGTCGCCGATGTTTATGACGTTGACGACTGAAAATTATGATCCTGTGAATGGACAGGTCGCAAGGGCGCTACAGCCGTGGGGTCGGCTAAAAGCCAAGCCGACAGCCCACGACGGCAGCGGTAAAGAGCATTCGCTTTGGCCGTCACTGTGTCGGCCTACGGATGACACGTACGCGCTTCGTGCGACGTAAAACATTA
>BLSH010073489.1:460996-476040 GCA_018402905.1 Glandirana rugosa | reverse complement strand
CAATGTAACTCTAAACATGTAACCAGTAAAAAATTTTAACGCATCACCTATGGAGATTTTTAAGTACCAAAGTTTGGCGCCATTTCCTGAGTGGGCGCAATTTTAAAGCGTGACATGTTGGGTATCTATTTACTCGGCGTAACATTATCTTTCACAATATACAAAAAAATTGGGCTAACTTTACTGTTCTGTTTTTTTTTTTTAATTCATAAAACTTTTTTTTCCAAAAAAAACGCATTTGAAAAATTGCTGTGCAAATACCGCGTGACATAAAAAGTTGCAATGACCACCATTTTATTCCCTAAGATCTCTGCTAAAAATATATATATAATGTTTGGGGGTTCTGAGTAATTTTCTAGAAAAAAAACAATGATTATTACATGTAGGAGAGAAATGTCAGAATTGGCCTGGTTGGAAAGTGGTTAAATAGCCATATTTCTACCTTCTACATGGGTTTTTCTTTTCATGCTCCTCTCTAAGAAGCACCTGTAAATGTGCCTTAAGGCGCCTAAGCAATAGGCTCATTTAGTGCTTGAGCGTGTATTCATTCCAGTGGCCAGAATAAATTAACATTTAATTTAGTTATGTTCCATAAAATGAGTTATATAAATGGACTACACCTACTACCTACTTGAGTTACGTAAATGGACTATACTTGCTATAGGTGGACTGCACCTCCAGCAAGGGCATTATTCAACTTTAGTTAAAAGCTGCATGGTTTGTTTTTATCTACAAATGCCCCTAACCTGCACAGGAAGTTTTTTGGTAGTGGCTCTGGAAATGGCGCCCCATCCCCATATACAGGGCCGCTCCCCCAACACCTCCGCTGCCCTCCCTATCTATGCACCCGGCCCCTTTCAGGACACCGGGTGCATGAATTACTATGGCGGGGATAGATGGAGGGTGTGTATTTTGACTCACCTGATTAAAGCCAGAGGCTCTAATAGGCTTCAACATAGGATGGGCTCAGGGCGCAGAGCATTGCGTCCGGAGCCCATCCAGGTATGTTGCAACAGTGAATGAATATTCGCTGTTGCAACACTGATCATCCTCCTGGACAATCTGGAAGCGGGTCTGATACCCGTCACCCGATTGGCTGAAAAGCATAGGCAATCCTATTGGACTCCTATAGGAGGATGGGAGGAGATGCACGGCGAAAGCCGCTGTGATCTCAGAAGAGGACAGAGGAGCCACAGCCTGATCCTAATGTGCCTGCCGATCCCCCACCAATGTGCCCACTGATCCGCCCGCCGATCCCCACCCGATGTGCCCGCAGACGGGGGTGGGGTTGGGGGGGTTTTGAGGCACCGCCAGGGGGGGGGTAGTTGTTTGCCGCACCCCCCCCAACTAAAAATCACCAGCTGCCACTGTCCATATACTTACCTTCCCTGCACTCTTTTGGAACTCCTTGCTCCTCTGCAGCCGGCAAGAATACCCCTTGTGACAGTGCCCTGGCCTATCCACCAATCATTAGGCCCCAGCACTGTCAAATGACTGCAGGGGTGACATCACTTACTTTCCAACTGCCAGCTGCAGTGGAGCAAGTAGCTGTAAAGGAGCACAAGTAGGGTCAGTATAGGGAGTTCAGGGAATGTCATTTTCACAGACATTTTCACCTTGCATGGGTGACTCCAGGTGGTGCAGAAGAGCCTGGTACTTGCTGCCTTGTTGCCCCTTTGCCATGGGGATACCAGGTGGCATGTGTGGATTGACAGACTGTTCTTTCTTCTTTTTTTTTGTTTTGTTAGTTTAACAAAATAAAACAAACTGAATAAAAAAAAATGTAAAAACACAGTTTCAGCACTAAGGAGAGCTCCAGCTGGCAAATTCACCTGCTAGCTTAAAGTGGTGCTAAAGCTTTGTTTAAAAAAGAAAAACAATGTGCCACTTGTGCATAATACCTAATGTGCATTGTCAACTTACCCCTCAAATATCAGTTGTGCTGATTCCAAACTTTTTCGTTACAGTTTTGAGCAGTGCACGTATAATCACGGTCACGCTCACTGCTTAAGTTAGAAAACCTCTTGCAATACAACCAGCACCAATTTACAGCAGAACAAGGAGTGTGGCTACATTGCACATGCCTTGATGACATGTAGAACGAGTGTAGTTACCTTGAAGAAGGTAGCCGGAGAGAATACTCTTAGGATTTTTTTTTTGTTTATATATACTGATTTGTGGGTAATCGAAAGCAGTGTTTTTCAAGCTTTTTTCAGCTATAACTCCCCTGAAAAGTATTTTCGGTCTCGAGGCACCACGGGCTAAGGCTTGGTTCACATTACAGCATGTCAGGAATACACACAAAACCATGTGTGCTCCCGACACGCAGACAAATGCATTGCACATTAGCAGATGCGAAGGGGTGCCATTAATTCCTAATGATAACCCCCAGGCATTGGCAAACACAGCATGGTTTAGCGTGCTCCAATTCGGTGCAGCTCAATTTAAAATACAAGGGTTGGGTACTTCTTTCCCTGTGTTTTTGCTGGTAGGGAAAACCATTGAAATGAATGTGCTACACTACATGCAGTATCAAGCCACACAGATGTGAACCAAGGGCCTGTTCACACATGAAGGTGGAGGGCGGTAAAACCCCATAGTTGAGCTTTGTTTTTTCCACCCCCCCCCCAAATTGCTACCCCTTTAGCTGTAGTGTCAGCAGCCAGGGTCGTACACATGCTGTTGCCATGTCAGGAAGTATACCTCCAGGTGAATGGGACCATGCTGCAACCGTGGTTTGCGCCATGGTGGTGCTGCATTTGGGGGTTAAAATAGATGGTGGGGAGGCAACATATCACCTCTTCTGTGCCTGTCAAATGTCATGCTTAGGCCGCTTTTCAGAGGTGCAACAGTCCTTACCTCTATTGTGAATGAGCCCTAAAAAAGCAGTTCTGATTACACAGAATTGGGGGTCAAGTTTAAAAGTAATGTACATACGTGCGTCCCCACATGCCAGGGTGCTAGGGGTAACCCTAGACTCTGAACTGTCCTTTCAAGACCACATCCAATCCCTGTCCAAATCATGCCGCCTCAGCCTACGCAACATCGCTAGAATACGCCCCTTTTTAACCAATGACACCACCAAGCTTCTAATTCACTCTCTGGTTATCTCTCGCCTCGACTACTGCAACTCTCTCCTCATTGGATTGCCTTTGCATACATTATCCCCCCTTCAGTCAATAATGAATGCTGCTGCAAGACTTATCTACCTTGCCAACCGCTCAGTGTCCTCCACCCCTCTCTGCCAATCTCTCCTCTGGCTTCCACTCACCCAACGTCTAAAATTCAAAGTACTAACAATAATTTACAAAGCCATCCACAACTCTGCCCCCAGCTACATCTCTAACCTGGTCTCAAAATACCAACCAAGCCGCCCTCTTCGGTCCTCTCAAGACCTCCTGCTCTCTAGCTCACTTGTCACCTCCTCCCATGCTCGCCTCCAAGATTTCGCAAGAGCTTCTCCGATCCTTTGGAACTCCCTACCCCAATCAGTCCGACTGTCTTCTAATCTATCCATCTTTAGATGATCCCTGAAAACCTTTCTCTTTAAAGAATCCTATCCTGCTTCTACCTAATACTTTCTTTCTACATCAGCTCATCCCCCACAGCTTTTACCTTTTGTATCAATTGACCCTCCCTCTTAGATTGTAAGCTCTAACGAGCAGGGCCCTCTGATTCCTCTTGTGCCAAATTGTGATGTAACTGTGCTGTCTGCCTTCATTTTTGTAAAGCGCTGCGCAAACTGCTGCTATATAAATCCTGTATAATAATAATATAATAATAATACCTACACACACATATGAACATATATACCCACAAACATACATACACACACACATACATATGTTGTACATACATATACACACACATACAGTACATACATGTACACATAAACTCACATATACACACTTACATACATACATACTGTACATACACATACATACACACAAATACATGCGCACACAGCCTTTAAAAAAACTGCAGTACTGTACCTGCACTCATCCTGATGGGTACTGCACTGTAGGGGGAGGTAGAGAGGTCAGGGCTCAGGAATATGCACCCCCCCCCCCCATTCCTCTGCTCTGCACTTCACTGTCCTTATCAAGCTTCCGCTGTGCCTATATACAGTTCGGTGGAGCAGTGGGAGCTCAGTCTGATCTGAATGCCTTTCTGAATTCCAGTCTGATCTGGATGCCACACCACCCCTGGCGAGCTCAGACGGCACGCCAGGGTGCCACGCCACCTTGATTGAGCAAGGCTCATCTAAAGGATGAATATGAGTACTGGAGCAGGTGAAGAACACTAATTCATGTTTTACATTTGAATTTAGTAACACTTTAAAGCTGTTTGACAGGCATACCCCGCTTTAAATACACTCACTTTACGTACACTTGCAAGTATGGACACAAATCTTGGTCATCTCGACATGGCACAACTCAACATGATTTGACTGACAGCACCCGGAGCTGATAGCCCCAAAATAGATTTCTGAAAGGCTCAGGTAAGTGTTTTGGGGGGGGGGGGTGGGCAAGGTAAGGAGCAGATAGGGCAAAAAATACCTTTTGACCTTAGAACCACTTTAAATAGTCTTACAGTGAATAGGTCAAATTCTGTTAGACTGTCAGGGGTATGTTTGATGCAAGCTAAATGATATATCTGTGTAACATTTAATTTACTAACCCTGTTACAATTAATTATTCATTATAAGTAGTAAATGATACATCCAATTATAAGTAAATGACATCCTGTTTTTAGAGTAATCTCACTGTGCTCTCTTACTTTATATTGTAGGGAAATGTTTCTTAACCTTTTTTGAGTCACTACATTTGCAAAAGAATGCAAATTCTTGAGGCACCCCAGTATAAAATGTCAGAATGTAAATGTTATTTATCAATGGGAAACCTAAACCTGGGACAATGCACACAACCACCTTGATGTAATTCATGTCACATCAGACACCCCCTTCACATCAGAGATTACCCCATCACATCAGAGATCCCCTCTCACATCAGAGCCCCTCTTCACATCAGAGGTTCACCTCAAGTCAGAGGTCCCCTCATGTCAGAGGTCCCCCCATCACATTGGAGCTCGCCCATACAGAAATACCCAGTCACACAGCCTCCCCCCCCATCACAGAGACTCCCAGTCACACAGGCCCCCATCAAAGAGCCCCCCCCCCAATCACACAGTTCCCATCACAGAACCATCCATTCACAACCCTCCATTCACAGTCCCTTGAGCCAGAGCCCTACCTTTTGGCTCCAGCAGCACAACAAATGGTGTGATAGAGAGGAGGTCCGGAAGAGGTGGACTTCTGTTTTCTCCTGAAAGCTGGGGGTGGCCCTATGTGCTGTCTGCCCTGAAACGAGGGGGCCACGATCACCATAGCAATAGATAACGCTGTTTGTCCTGGCCCTAGTGCGTCATTGGTTGTTATGGTGCCGGTGGCTGGCCCGGGACGCATCCTGGTGATGCAAGATGGCACCCTGGTTGAGAAACACTGCTGTAGAGTTTGCAGCTAAGGGAACAGACTAGTGACATTGTGATTTTTACTTACTGATTACTCAAGTACTGTATCTAACAATGGCAGGTGGAGGTTCAGTCTTTTTGTAGCTTGAAAGATGAAAACAAGAATTACATTTGTGTTTGGTTAACAGGAAATTTGAAAATTGAAAAATATGTATCACTGTTGTATTTGTATGCATGTACTTTTCCACATAGCTCATAATAGCTCATAATTAGGAGACCTGTAAATGTTGACCATTGTATTTACTATTCTTCTTCCACTGCACCATATGAATGACTCACAGGTAGAGGGAGGTGCCCCATACATATGTGAAAGATTAATTTAGGTGTTTAACAGAGATTGCACTCTTATAAAGTTTTCATCATTTTCAATGGATATAGTAGTTTTGTTTTGCTAAGTATGCTAATCTTTTCTATGCTACATTGGTTTTGTGATTAATTGGATTTTCAAACTCTAAGACGCTGGAATGTTAAAGCGATTTAAACCGCAGGTGATTAACAAAAAACCCCTGCAAGGCAATATCATAATGTGCTAGCATGCATCGCATACTAGCACATTATGATAGACTTACCTAAGAATGAAACCCTGCAGCGCTGCAATGTCAGCACTGAGACAGCTGACATCTTCCCCCATCTTCCTTACGGGTGTGTGGCCTGTGGCTACATGAGTGGCCTGGGGCGAGATGACGTCAGTCCAGTGCGTGTGCACGGGAGCCACCATTAATGACATGGACTTTGAAGGTCCAGTACTGTAAGCCGGACCTTCAGAGCGTATGCGCCTATGATGTCATCGGTTGCATGCACTCTGAATATCTCCTAAATTGTGCAGATTTAGGAGACATTCACAGTACCTACAGGTAAGCCTTATTATAGGCTTACCTGTAGGTACAAGTGGTAGTACAGAGTTTTCTACCACTTTATGGGATACTTACTGTTAAATACAAAGTGTCTAGTTTTGGGTATTTGCTCATTCAGTGTTATTTTATTTTTTTAGTCCAAAATCTAGTGCAGCTGTACATGGTAGCCAATCAGCTTCTAACTTCAGCTTGTTCAATTAAGCTATGACAAAAAAAAAACTGAAAGCTGATTGGTTTCTATGCAGAGCTGCACCAGATTTTGCACTCTAGTTTTAGTATATCAACCCCCATATATCTATTTCTTGCAAAGTAGTTTGAAGATTTGGTTTGACGCTGCCAAGCAGAAAATGTAGCGCTCAAAACTAATGAAGAGTTTGGAAAAGATTGTTCAAGGACATTCCTAAATGTAGGGGAATTTGACACATTGGTTTTTAGAAAACTGTGACTTTTGACAACTCAATTATACAGTTGTGCTAGCTAGATGTTTAGCAATCTGCATGCAAGATACATTCGCATCTCACTACTCTAATGAAAGTCTGAATGTAGCATTCCATACAGGGAAGGCAGTGTAACAAATATTTCAGTATTTAAAGCAGAGTTTCAGACAAAAGTAACAAGATAAAATAAAACTGGCTTTTGCTCTAAGGCCCCTTTCACACTGGGGCCGCCCGAGCTTCAGCGGTAAACCGCCACTAATTTAGCGGCGATCTACCGCTGTAATAGCATCGCTATGGCGCCGCTATTCGGGCGGCAGCACAGCACTTTTAACCCCCCACAAGGGGTTAAACAGGGGTTAAAAGTGCCAGCGCTCGGCGCTCCCAGAGCGGTGTACAAACGCTATGGGAGCGCTGCCCATTCAATCTAATGGCAGGGGCGGTGGAGGAGCGGTGAATACACCGCTCCCCACATTCCTGAAAAATCATGCTTGCATGATTTTCTTCAGCGCCGCGCTAGCGCAACGCCTCAGTCAGAAAGCATCCATAGAGATGCATGAAAATAATATTTAGAGCGTTATTGCAGCGGTAATTTTAGCGCTCTACCTCTGTAATAACGCCCCAGTGTCAAAGGGGCCTTAGTCTAAGGCCTCATGCACACGGGATGTTTTTACAGATACTGTTTTTGGCTTCAGCCATTTTTTCTGCAGCCAGTAAACTCTCCAGCATGTTATCCTATGTGTCCATGCACACAGAGGCTGTAATCAGTGTTTTTTGGCAATGGCGTTTTCTGGCTAGAAAAAACCCAGAACTAGTGGGTTTTGAGAGGAGTTTTTCAGCTGTAAAAACGCTCTAACTCTGATAAAAGCTTAAAAACATTGAATAATGTGGCTTTTCTGTGTTTAGAAGCTTTTTTGGGCCATAAGCTTTTGTGGGAGTATAACTTTGTAAACTCATTCTACAGCTACAGCTTTCTACAGCTAACGCTACTGGCGTTTTTATAATGTCCAGTGTGCATGGGGCCTAATAGCTTCAGTCCAGGGATTTCCTCTTCAGTAATTTTTTCCTGCTAGATCTCCTCAATCTGAAGGCCAGCATCACTCAACCCACTTCCTGGTTGTCCTGGACCTCTGCTTTCTCCACCTATTATCCTCCATGTCAGCCTGTTACTGATTGGTGCATCTGTTAGTGAAGAAAATTGTTTGGATCAGCTTGCTCCAAACAAACTATTTAGGCTGGGTTCACACTTGTCCGACAAACAGACCGACATTGTGAGCACAAGTCACATTACGTCACAAAATCAATGTTTCCCTATGAGAGCCGTCTTAACTGGTCCGACACAAGTCGGTCCGACTTTGAAAAAGGTTCTTGTACTACTTTGGTCTGACTTTAGTCCTACTTCAGCCCATTGAATATCATTGAAGTAGGATCAAAGTCGGATCCTTGTTCTAACCCTCTGACTTGTGACATCCGACTTGGTGATAACAGCAGCAGTAAAAGGAATTTATCTCACACTGTGATTGTTTTGATTGTTCAAAGGACAAGTCAGTATCTCAAAGTCGGAGCAAAATCTTATCTTATCCATTCAAGTCGGATGGAAGTTGGACCAAAGTAGGACAGAAGTAGGGCCGATGTTGCAGGACAAAGTAGGATCAAAAGTCTGACCGTTTTTGTGTCGGATAGTGTGAACCCAGCCTAAGAGTCACAAGAAACCTGGAGTTAGGCGTTAAGCGCTTTCTGACTCAAACCTACTATGTTATGAGACACAGACCAGGAAGAATGGTCACATGGATTCAGTTGAAGTCTTTTACATAACATTATTGCTGGAAGCAGAAGGAGGCGTAGTATGTAATGGGGTCGGTTTAGACGCAAACAGTCGTTTTTCTTAAATGTTTGAGAAAACTATTTTTAGAGGAGGCATTTTAATCATATAGGAAATACTTTAGTTTAGATCATTTTAATGTTTTCCACTTTGATTTTATCATCATTATTAGTAGTAGTAGTAGTAGCAGTTGTAGCAGTAGTTGTAAAGTGAAACTGATAGATGAGCATCAAATTCACTTAAAAGAATACTCCTGATTTTACATTTTTTAGGCATTTCCTGTTGTTAAGGGAACGTGCATTATTTCATTCTCTTTCTTAAATTACTTACCTCTTGGTCTCTGTATTCTGCTTACATTTATAGCTTGTATAGTTGGAACACAGACAGATGACAAGCTAAAAGACCGGTTTCAAAGGCCTAAATATAGGAGACAATGAGACACATAACTGAACAAATATTTATATACTGGGAAAGTATTAAGCGAGTTGTAGTCAACAGCAGCAGGTTCCATGTTTATTTTCTTAGTGCAGTTAGAGGAAAACATTTGAACATATTAGGTTTGTCAAAAGTGAGCATTAAATCGAGAATATTATTATTATACAGGATTTATATAGCGCCAACAGTTTGCGCAGCACTTTACAATATGAGGGCAGACAGTACAATTACAATACAATACAGGAGGAATCGGAGGGCCCTGCTCGTTACTTTTATATCCAATATGATAAGAACCCCTGACCTAAATATAGTTTATTTCTTTAGTTATTCTCTTTTTTCATTTCCGTACATACCTACATAGAGCTTAGGCCTCTTACACACAGGCATTTTTACAGCCACGTTTTTGAGCTGATTTTATAACTTACAACTTTACAGCTGTAAAAAAAGACCCAGGACCAGCGCGTTCTGAAGCTGCAGCTCTAGAGCTGTTTTGACGCTGACGCCGGCAAATCACTCAAAAACGCGGTTGTATATACAGCGTTAAGCATCGTCAGGCATTTCTCTGCCTTTGTTCAAAATCAATGGTTCCCTATAGGAGCCCATTGATTTGAATAGAAGTTACACCAGAAGTCAGATCACGATGATCCGACTTGTGGTGCGACTTGTGTGCAGAGGATCTTGAAGGGGAACCCCCGCAAAAATGAAAAAAAAAATTGCGTAGGGTTCCCCCCCAAGAGGTACCAGACCCTTCGGTTTGGTATGGAATTTAAGGGGAACCCCATGCCTGAAAAAACAGCGTAGGGTCCCCCCCCCAGAATCCATACCAGACCCTTAAACGAGCACGCAGCCCGGCAGGCCAGGAAAGGGGGTGGGGACAAAAGAGCCCTCCTGGACCATACCAGGCCGCATGCCCTCAACATGGGGGGGTGGGTGCTTTGGGGTAGCCTGCGCCCCCCCACCCCAAAGCACCTTGTCCCCATGTTGATGAGGACAAGGGTCTCTTCCCGACAATCCTGGTCATTGGTTGTCGGGGTCTGCGGGCAGGGGCTTATTGGAATCTGGAAGCCCCCTTTAACAAGGGGGGCCCTAGATCCCGGCCTCCCCACCCTATGTGAATGAGTATGGGGTACATTGTACTCCTACCCATTCACCTAAAAAAAAAGTGTAAAAAAAACCCACACTACACAGGTTTTTAAAATATTTTATAAATCAGCTTCTTCGGCTCTTCTCCCTCTCCGGGGTCTTCTTTCTTCTGCTCTTTTGCGGGGTCTTCTTTCTTCTCAGGGGTCTTCTATCTTCTGCTCTTTTGCCAGGTCTTCTGTCTTCTGCTCTTTTGCCGCTGTCTTCTCCCACTGTTCTTCTTCCCATGTTGACACGACGCAATCTCCCGGACTAATGCTGTATCCGCGCTCTGCATTGACTTATATTGGCATTGGGCGGGGCCACCCGCTGACATCATTCGGAGGGCCCGCCCCCTTATGATGTCACCACCTGAGATATGATGGGGGCGGTACCTCATGGCAAAGAACTCTTTAAGGATCTGAAAAAAGAATTGTTGGTCCACATCCTCAGCGTCATATCCAGAGGTTGTCTTTGGGAAATAGATGTATGAGTGCTGCCACTCGGTAGCGGTAAAGGGCTGCTAATTAGCATTTACCGCTTTTATAGCGGCGCTACGGCGCCACTATGCAGTTGAGGGCGGGGCGATTTTAACCCTCAGGCAGGGGTTAACAAGGGGTTAAAAGCGCCGTCGACCCTGCACTTCCAAGGCGGTGTTCAGCGCCGTCCATTGCACCATCCCAACGATGCGGCTTGCAGGACTTTTCTCGTCTTGCAAGCGCACCACCCAGTGTGAAAGCACTCGGGTTTTCACACTGGGGAGAATGGGGGGGGGGGTTCAGGCGCTGCACAGGCGCTGTATTTAGCACTGCAGTGCCTGAAAAATGTTCCGGTGTGAAAGGGATCTCACAGCATGTTAGTTCTACAAACCTAAAAATGTTACTGCAAATGTTAATAGTAAAAAATGAGCACATACCCACTTTATATCCCTGAGTTCTTGTGTGGTGGCACAATTTACATGGTGTTAGAGGATCTCATCACATATCTTAGTTGTTAGATACTTTAGCTGTACCACATTCCTAACCAGGAGCACTGATCACTCTTCTTACCCATCTTTTACAATCCACTAACTTACTTGCTGGTGGCATATCCTCCATTTTTTACCACTTTTAGCATACACATTCCTTATTAATTTACGTAATCTTTGGGGTCCTTTAACAATGACTGCGCCCCTAGGCTTCCTTAACCACTTTAGTTCTGCGCTTAAATATATGCTGGTTTAGCAGCAGGTTGGTTACAATCTCAGTATTGCATGTAAACATCTTTTAACATTTGTCATTTTTAAAAACAAATCCATGTCACACAGCAACAGTTGTATAGCATGACTTTGCTTGCAACACTAAGGCCCCTCTCACACTTATGCGACTGCAAAGTCGCATGACAAGTCGTTCCCCATTATTTCCAATTAGTACCGTTCATATCTGTACGACTTCAAGCCGTGCCGACTTCAAAGTAGTCCCTGCATTATTTTAGCCCAACTTTGATGCAACTTGAGGTCCACAGACTTCAAACGTAAACCCTCAAAGTCGCATGCAAACCGCACCTGAATAATATAGATGTGTTTTCTGTACTATTTTTGTATGACTTTGTAATACGTTTTCATTGTGCCAAAGTTGCAACAAAGTTTGACCAAAGTCGTACTGATCCAAAATCGCGGCAAAATCGCAGTAAAATTGCGTTGCATAAGTGTGAAAGAGGCCTAAATAAACCGTTCAGTACCTGTTTCTCCCCCTCACACTCCTGTATACTTACCTGAGTCCTGTATCGATCCAGTGCTGTGCTCGTCTACAGGAATCCTCTCCTTTCTCAGCTCTCTCACAGGCTTGGCTGAGAGTAGTGGGAGGGATTGGCCCCTGCTGGTGTTAGGCAGATCCATTGAGGAGAGAGCGGGTAGCCGGGCCAAGCAACGCTGTGTGTGGCAACACAGAGCCCGGTACAGTAGCAAGCCCGTACTTGTGATACTATAGGAAGCAGCTTCCTATGGCGACACACGCAGAAGAGGAGGAGCCTGGATCGCCATTGGGGGACCACAGAAGAGAAGCATTGGCGCTGCTCTGTGCAAAACCATTGCACAGAGCAGGTAATATGTATAACATATTTTTTATTTGAGGAAAAAAAAAAGTAAAGCTTACAATCATGTTAACATTCACACACACACACAGCTGTATGTTATCTCCCTCCCCATAAGGGTACTTGAAAGTGGACTTTATGAGCAAACACATAAATGTGTGCTTCCATCATCCAATCATGTGGAAGCAAAAATTCTGTTTTTTTTTTCATTTTCCTTGCACGTGATTGTGTATTCTTTGCAAAGTGAAGGTTTACCTCATTTACTAAGCTCTGGAGCAACTTCACTTAGAGAGTGCAACTGCACTTTGCAAAGTGCACAGTCTTTTTGCCTTTAGTAAATCAACCCCAGTATGTGACAGAAAAAGTGTATGTAATAGATTGCGCTCACCCTATGTGATCCCAAATTAATATACAGCTGCAACTAAAAAAGTGTAAATACCAGCACCCACAGTAACAGAAACGATATATGTATAGTTGCGCTTGTACATAAAGCAAACAATCATATCCTGAAAAGAATCATAAAAATAGTGCGTAAACCAAATCAACATGTGTTAAAGTCCAAAACACAAGGTGAAAAAATTATATCTGTGCTTTCAAATGAAATAAATAACATAGTGTAATATTGTCTTAAAAACGTGTAAAATTGAATAAAATATGTGCTGTCTCACATCCACCGCTGTTTGTTCTACCACGCTAGCTGTGACAATTGATGATTACACGCGCTGTTTATCTGGATGTTTGTAAGTGCAATATTTTATTAAATTTTACACGTTTTTAAGACAATATTACACTATGTATGGTTCATTATTTCTTTGAGTGACGGTGATGACCCCTGGTGATTGAAAAACCCCAGAGAGCGGACCGTGGCAACCTTGTGGAGGTTTATATCCACAAAGCTCCCCCTGACCCCCTATAACAAGGGGTCCAGGGGATCTGGTAAGGACCCATCTTTTTTCCTGGTGGAAGATTTTCACGTTCTGGTGTTGTGTGGAGTGCACGGTTCACGATTTTGGACACTATTATTTACACATAGTTTGGATGTTTTTCTTCAATCAAACCACTTGGGACAATACATTTATTTCATTTGAAAGCACAGATATAATTTTTTCACCTTGTGTTTTGGACTTTAACACATGTTGATTTGGTTTACGCACTATTTTTATGATTCTTTTCAGGATATGATTGTTTGCTTTATGTACAAGCGCAACTATACATATATCTTTTCAACCCCAGTATGTGTTTTGTGCATCGTGCCTCAAAGCTGGATGTACATCCAATAACATTAGATCTTCAGGCAATCCCAAAAATAGAATGAAATTGAGAAATGACAAATATTATTTAAAGTCCACAAACAAGCCCATTTTACAGAGTTTCTCTAGGGCAGTGATTGCGAACCTTGGCACCCCAGATGTTTTGGAACTACATTTCCCATGATGCTCAACTACACTGCAGAGTTCATGAACATCATGGGAAATGTAGTTCCAAAACATCTGGGGTGCCAAGGCTCACCATCACTGTTTTTGGGTATAGTACTAACATTTATGGCTTTCAGTTGTGGAGGGAGTTTGGTACCTACACAATAAATTGTGTGAATTTTAAAGTTCTAATAAACCCTAAAATGAAAATTGACTATATTGCAGCCTACCAATACTAAACTGTAGTGGCTGCATTCATTTTTGTTAGTTTTTTCCCTTGGTTTCACCTAGTGATCCAGCCAGTATGTCTTCACTCCACTGGAGGAGCAATGGAGACAACTTTGGACAGCAGCATTGCCAATCTATGAAGAGGGTAGTGACTAGATCACCAGCTGATAATACAGGAAAAGAGCCTACTGCATCTAAGAACTGGTAACCTGCAGTATATTCCATTTATGTTTTTGTTTAATACCGCATTAACTTCAAGTACCTGGTCATGTGCAAATTAAATAAGTAAACAGGGATTTCCTTATTTTACACGATTGGGTAAATTAAGGGAATATTCACAGAATTTATTGTGTGAAGATTCTAAACTCCTTTAATAATTCAGCGTTAGTATATCAGTTGTGCTTATGATTTATTTATATTTTTTCTAATCCTACCCATGTGTTCACTGATAAAAGGGGAATGTTAGAGAACCACTTCTTGAAAAAGGTTTCAGAGGGGTTAGACAGAAACTGCTGGATATGGACAATAAGGTATGTCACATTTGTCATCATTTAGGAGATGCGGGATCATTTAATTATAGGAAGGTGCAAGAGTAACAAATGCATATTTCCAGTAACTAGGTGCACCTTCTTTAATGATATTTTAAATGTTTTTATTGTGATTGTTGCATAAAACACATATCAATGAGCGATTGATTTTGGTTTTAATATATGTCAACCAATTCCCTTGCCAGGGATAAAATGGATAATATCAACATGCCAGTGACATGTGTTATATTTGTTTGAGCTTTATATCATATATCTTCTGTGATTGCAGGATTAAGGGATTTTGAAATGAGAACAGAGAGCAGCTACACATACTAAGAGTATTTAGGATTATATAGGCCTTGGAATATCTGTCCATGCCCAATTTCCGGAAGACATTTTTCACCACTAATATATTACTTTTTCTATGTATATGTTTGTTGTTATTAAAGGTGCACTCCAGCTAAGATTTAAAATGAAGCTTTGAGATCAATATGCACAATACATACTATCTCCAGTATTTTGTCCTGGTATATATATATATATATATATGTGTGTGTGTATATATATATATATATATATATATATATATATGTGTTTGTGTGTATATATAT
>BLSH010073489.1:437729-460986 GCA_018402905.1 Glandirana rugosa | reverse complement strand
AATATATTACTTTTTCTATGTATATGTTTGTTGTTATTAAAGGTGCACTCCAGCTAAGATTTAAAATGAAGCTTTGAGATCAATATGCACAATACATACTATCTCCAGTATTTTGTCCTGGTATATATATATATATATATATATATATATATATATATATATATATATATATGTGTGTGTGTGTGTGTGTGTGTGTGTGCATATGTCAGTTGCTGGATTGGAGCACTTTTCAAGTGCCGGCTTGAACCTAGGCAGTGATTGAGGTACCATGTACCAGTGGAATACATTTTTTTAATTCACTTCCTACATTTGGAACCATTGGTGCGACTATAGGGAGCTACCTTCAGTAGGTCCCTCTACTATAGGGAAACATAGGATGGGGGATGTGATGATGCCTTTCAAGCAAATCGATTGAAAGAGTTCACCCTCCACTAAAGTTGCCCCTAATACTTTATCTTAATCTAGCCTTAAATGTAATCTCCCATGACCATAAACATAATGATGATTTTGACAAAAAATGCAGATCACTATGAAAATTGTTCTGGTGATGGTTCCATTTTGTGGTGCCATTGCGATGCGGTGCGATTCCTGTGTGAATCCCATGCAGTGTTTTCCACCTAGGCTAAAAGTTCTTTTTTTAAAAAATAACAAACATGTTATGCTTACCTGCTCTGTGCAACGGCTTTGCACACAGCAGCCCAGATTTTCTTCTTTTTAGGTCCCCTGCTGGCATTTCTGGCTCCTCCCCCCTGCCAAATGCCCGCTATAGCAAGCCTAGCTCCCGAGACACGCTCCTGTGAATGGTCATTGTCTATTCACATACAGAGCGTGGTTCGATACTGCCCCATCTCTCCTCATTGGCTCACTGGCTGTGACTATTAGAATCACTTCAAGGATGGATTCATACCTATGCATTTCTTCCCCCAGATATATTTTCATTGAAATCAATGAAACCCATTAAAATGCATGTTACTGTGCATTAACATACGTTGTTGTGTGTCTTCATTGCATGTTGTAATCCACTTGAATGCCAACATGCCTTATAACGCACTTGAACACATCATGCATTGACATTCGTTTTGATGCCAAGATTTCAATGGAAAATGCATCAGTCAAAAATGCAAACGTGTGAATCCAGCCTAATGCCCCGTACACACGATCCGAAAATCGGAGGACAGATCGTCCGTTTTTTTTCGCATGCTAATCTCAGATCGAATCGGAAGAGTTTACTTTAGTCACGAAAATTCTCGCACGACAGAATAAAAAATTGGAAGCGATGTGATGTGTTGCAGTGTATTTGTATTGCATTTTTGAACTACAGCTGTACTGATCAAACGAAAATCGTACGATCGGGCACCGTGCGAGAAAATTTTTCCTGCATGTCCGATCTTGTCCGGACGCAAAACATCGGATGAACTGTTGTGATCGGCTCTCGAAAGCTCTGTACTAACGATCCGATTATCGTACCACCGCTTCGAAAGCGGTATTTTCCATCCGATTTTCGGATCGTGTGTACGGGGCATAAGTGTTAGGTTTATGAGTTCATCTTAGTGGTATATTTCAGGTTTAGGGTTAGGTCAGTTTAGGATACCAGTAACATTGCCTGGAGGCATTAGAAGGAGCTGACAGATTCAACCTGATTGGAACATTTTCGAGAGTCTGTAGGCACTACCTGCCCATGGCAGACATTACACTGCCCTGAAACTATCCTGGGGGGAAATGAATTCTTTGTAACAGTCGCTGTTACTTTTCCCCAAATTAGGCTGATGTCTGTGTTCTCCATCGCTTCTTCTTAAGCACAAGCAAATTGCATGTTTGTACAAACATTGTTTGGCCAAAAGATTATTTAGAGGCTGGACAATGCATAAAAGTCTGTAGGAAGTTTAATTTACAACTTGTATTACACCAGACATGTCAAACTGTGAAATGTGGACTACACTTTTTCAGATATAATTGGAAATATTTACTTACCTACTAAAGAGGAACTGCAGTCTGCTCACATAATTTGTAATAAAAAATGTCTTTGCCATTCTGAAGCTTACCTCCAACTACTTTGCATATTATTTTATATATATATTGTGATTCTGTACTTGCCAAATATGCTGCAGAAATCTCCCTCCACTAAGTCTGGCTGCAACCATTTTAACTGTGGGCAGCTGAAGCTGCTGACTGTTCACTTCCTGGATTTACGCAGACATATAGAGGCACACCTCTGCACGCCCTGCAGCTCTCATTGGCCCTATTATGACTCATCCCCCCTCCCTTCCTGGCAAACTCTCTCAAAAGTTAGAGAGAGAGCTGTGCATGATGTCATAAGCCTAGGCTAATGACCAGACAAGAAACAGGAAGTGGGCTGTATAAGGTAATTACTGGCAGAATAAATGTTTAACTATGTTTTAGTTAAAACAACAAGGGCAGAAGATTTAATAGATGGAAAGTTGAAAAACTGACTGAAGGTCTGCTTTAAGTTTAGTCACCCGACTACACCATCTTTAGGTCAAAAAAATAGCCAGAGGCCCCTTTTTTAGCTCATATTCAATGTGCAGCACCCTCTCTAGCACAAATACCCTACTAAAATGCACATTCTCCAGCACAAGCACCCCCGATTCCCAGGATGTAAAACAACATGATCCAATAACAGTTATACACTTACTCCTCACCTTAATTATCCCTCAGCAGCTGTCTCTCTAACCATGCAGAGTCAGTGTCCCTGCTGTTGCCCACTGCTTGCAAAAACATGCATAGCTCCCAACTGTCCCTAATTTTAAGGGACTGTTCCTGATTTTGAACAAAGTTCCTCTGTCCCATCTTTATCTTTACAAAAGTGTTTCCCATATAGTATAAAGGAATAGTAGTGGTTAAAAAAAACAAAAAAAAAACACTTGTAGGTTTAACTAATCTTTTTTGTGTGTGTAATTCTCCTTTAAGGGGGCGTGGCGGGTGTGTGTCCTATACCTACATACCTTTGCTAATAGGTATCCCTTGTTTGCATCTCAAAATTTTGGGAGGTATGAACATGTACTCTGTTGTCTATCTACAACTGGGATATAATTCTAACCTGGCCAGGAGCAGCAACAGCCGTGCTTCTTTGCTGTGAGGAGAAAAGGCAAAGTAAGGCTGGCCATACACAGTTCGAATCTGGGCCGGTTCAGCAGAAACTGGCTGAGATTCGAACCGTTAATGTGTAGGCTGAATGTACCAAGTTGATCCGTTGATCAAGTTGGGTACAATTAGTCTGCCAAATATGCTGTAGCTGCTAGAGATAATCACCTGTGGCGGGCGGGTGGTGGAAGCAGACAATTGCTCATCAGATGGGATTCCCCTGTCAGCAATGTATGTGTTGATGGGGGAATCGTGCAAATTTGTTCCCTGCAACTCGTGGTTGCAGAAAAAAAAACCACACCACGTATGGCCTGCCTAACACTTTCCCTCTGTACAAATGACCACAGTAAATATGAAGTGTCCTATATGATCTAGTAGGAAATCTAGCCTTGGCTGGGAGCACTTTCTCTGTAGCCCACCAAAGGCCCCTTCTGCCCGCTATAGGTGCAGCCTTAGAGATCCCCGTTGGGCTGCATGTTTGACACCACTCTTTAGAGCCTGAAAATTCTGCTCTGTGTCTTTTTTCTTATTATTTTTCTGCATTCTTGCCACGCTTCAACGCCTACATATTTAGCTTTAAGAAACAAAAGTGCAGTAAGAGTATTCCACAGGAGGCCAATGTCATCCCCCTAATTTTTCCTCATTTCAAGTGAATAGGCTGATATGCTTTCTCATTGCATACTTGTTGCAGTAGAGATACTACCATTGGCAGTCCCATGTGTGTGTTTATTTTGCATATCTTTCATTGCAAGATTAAATCCTTTTCCCCAGTAGAAAAAGGAGCATACTTGCACCGGAGTTGAGAATAATAGCTATGGAGGGTTTGACAGTCACATCACGGATAAACAGATGTTTTGTCTTGCATTGCGCTCTATGAGAAGCCTACTCATTTCTGGGCAGCCTAAGTCCATTTCATTATATATTGACAATAGCAAAGATCAAGATACAGTTACTTTAGGTAAAATGGAATATTTATGCAGCTTTTATTGAGAAAAATGCTGTATATTCAAGCCACACAAGGCATCTGCTGATGGTCTGTTCCAGCACAGGTAAATGTTGATGGTAACCTCACAATAGAGAGCTTTGTCCTCATTAGTTCCATGCTCAGTGAAGCAGATAAAAACATTCTCCGGATTTGCTGTGTTTTGTCTTTTCCCCTTCACCAACCATGCCTAAAAATGGTTTTTGAAAATACACAAGCATTTCAGAATGTGTTATAGTAATAGCATAAATAGACTGCAGATGAGGACCGACTGTTGAAAGTTTTGATCATTTTTACTTGCTAACCCCTAAAAGCCAAAGAAACTTTTTAATATTCCACATTAAAGTTTCAGCGCATTTTTAGAATGCACAAAAATATTCACATTATTTTTATTCCTGTATATTAACACATTATAGGATATAGTATGGGGGTTAGGAGGCACAATATAATAGTGCTTTTTCAAGCAGTGAGAATACAATTTATAGTAGATTTTAATTTATTTTCATTTTCACAGGGAAAAACAGTTGCAAATTGTTTGCACTGAATCATTATTGGTTTGAACTGACTTAACCATACCCATAACCAATTTGTTGAGCTGCTAAGTCTCATTTTTTATGGGTTTAATGTTTAATTCAGAAAGTACTAATCCGCAATGGTCACTACTGTTAGAGTGGCTGCTGAAGGTAAAGGAAATCCTGCTTCGTGGATTGAATTTTTGACCACTGACTCATACAAACAGTTGCTGCTATGAAATTTTGGTCTTATTTGTCAATGCTAAGTTAACTGCCCTTAATTCCTAGTGATCTGGAGGGCGGCGACTGTTTGATGTGGCATAATAGATGATTTCTTTTGTTCTTTAGACTCCTTTCCTGGCTTTTAAACAGGGAGAGTTGGACCGAAGTCCTTATTTTTTTGTAACAACTTATTTATCTATTATTTTATGGTTAATACTTAATTTAATTCTGTCACTATGATCTCATGCAGCGGCTTGGGGGCACATGGTATTACCTGGGTCTCAGTAAGGTCCTGGGCTCTCCTATGCACCCTTGAGGGGTGTACCAATAGCCGTAATATTCTCCCTATGCTGTTTGTTGTTGATGGGGACTCCTTTAGATATGTCTATTGTATCTGTTCTGAATTGGCAATTTGTATACCCATTGCACAAGGTGCTTGACGTACGAAGTACTGACATTGTTAAATGGTTATTTTGTTTGTATTTAAATAGGAACTAAGGTACTTCTGCCTAAACATATGTCTAAAATTTCCAATGGCATAGTTGTAAGTATCTCTTAAAACACTTTTTGTCTTAATTTCAAACCAGTGAGAACTTCTTGTAATGAAAATAGTTGAATTTTGTTATCACAGAACCAGACTAATTTTTGACAGTGCTCACCCTACTATAGGACATTTGGAAGTGTGTGCCCTATAATGTTTCTCTTTTTCTATACACGTACAGGGCTAATTTTAGACAAAATTGGGCCCTAGGCAAAAAAGTGCCCAGTATGTTGAAATTCTGTGCTAGGTGGCAGTAAAATCTAAACAGAAAAGGGGGCCTAATAAGCCTAGGGAAGCCTAATAAAGTTAGGTTTCATGTATTCTTAAGACAGTAATATAAGTTGGCAGCTTAAGAAGAAGCAGTATATGCCATTCTGAGCTAATAATCTATTGCCACCTTTCTCCAGAAGTCGCTTAAGAAGCATTGGATTACATACTCTTGAAACCAACATCACTTGGCAGAGCCAGGTACATAGGGCCATTGAAGCCTTTCCTCTCAATTTCTCAGCTAAGTTATCTTTTTAGCTGTCTGTCTGACCACCAGTGTAAGGAACATTCATACCTCTAATCCGTAGTGTCCTCCTGCTGTCCACAAATGCAACAAGACCTTTCTCCACTGACCACTCAATCCCACTTGCTAGGTATGCCAACTCTAGGCAGGTGAGAAGTGGAAGACATTTTTCATGATGCCGTAACTGCTTCCGGTTGACAAAATCCAAGCTTTGAGCTCCCCATTCACTCCGTGCCCCCTGGTATTGAGTCATGCAAAATGCATCTACCATTACCTCTTGGAACCATTTGTAAGTGAAGAAGGATTTTGCTGTCCAACCCTAGTTACATATTTTAAGCACTCAGAGAGTTCAGTATTTTCTCATCTCTATCTATCTATCTATCTATCTATCTATCTATCTATCTGAAAATTGCCAAGGTACGGCGGCTTTTACATGACTTTATCCACCATACATGTGTGGTAGGATCAGAGCATTTCCTACTGACTCCATACTGATGCAACGCAGCAATTATCATGTTAATGAAGAATTTTCTTGCTGTGACTTTCAGCAAAAAAGTCAGCTTTTTATTTTTATCACAGCCTTTTATGTGCCCTTACCTATTTCACAACGCTGCTGTTTTCCAGTCACTGAGCTGTATTGCTTTCATATACTGGAAGATTCAAACAGTTCTGTGTTACACTATGGTTTTTATAATTACCATACTTATTTCTCCTCTCCTTTTTTCGGTTGCTTATTTCTGTACATTTAATGAGTTCTGGCATTTGTTTAGCTCTTATATTAGAAATGTTGAATGCAGATCCGAAGCACTGAAGAAAAAAATAAACCAGGACATTTACAAGACAGCAAATTGTCATTGTATATTTTTTCTTAAGTGGCTAAAAATTGAAACTTATCTGAGAAGCATCTTTTAATATTTTATGGGCTTCTCCACCATTGACTCTTATCTTTTAACAGCGCATTATATGAATTCACATTTATAGCTTTGCAGTAATGGTTTAAATTGGTCTTTATGTGTACAATATTGTATGTGTAGCTAATGTATCTCCTTTGGCATTGATATTAAAATACCCTGTAAAGTACTATTTGTAGCTAAATAGTCATTAAACATAATGAAGTTATACATTTAGAACAACACTTTTTTTTAAAGAAATTGTCTTTTTTATATGCTTATTCCTGTAACAGTTATCACCATGACACATGGAGAAGTTTACATTTTTGTTCATTTTTTTTCCTCTCTGTAATCACTTCCTTAGCACATCACAAACTTGGATAAAATGCTCAGCTTCCATAATGCAGGGGAAATTTTCTTACTTTTCTGTGTAAAATATGCTAACCCAGTGTCATATACTGTAGGTGTGAGACAAATAAAAAGTACAATAGAGCATCTTGTATGCCATTGAAAATTAGCTGCTTTCTCATAGCAAGAAAAATAAAAGTATTAAAGTAGGACTATTGGCAAAACCTTATTTTCATTTTGGATAGAGAAAGGGAAGGTTATAACTTCTGTCAGATTTTTTTTTCACCATCTTCCATGTTCCATTGCAGAGATTTCCCTTTACTTCCTATCCCATAGCCAAACAGTAAGTGGGAGGAAATCCCTGCAAATTAAGGGAGTTGCTTGGGGACCCCCAGATCACCAGAACTAGTGTCCCCATTGGAAGATTTCCCCTCTATTACTTTTCTGGGGAAAACTCAAAATTTGGGATTTTCTTTTACTTTTTCTTTTAATGAAAATGGTAAACAGGACAAATAGAGAGGGTGAATCTTCTTAACCACTTGCTGACCTCGTTATAGCCGAATAACGGCTACATCACGGACGGCTATTTCTGGGAGGCCGTCATATGACGGCGTCCTGTGATCGCACCCACTGCGGGGTGTGGGCGGCGCGGTCTGTGATCACAGTGTCCGGAGGACATTGCTGATCACAGGTTGCAGTAAAGCTCCGATCAGCAACTCTTTATCACGTGATCAGCTATGTCCAATCACAGCTCATCACGGATGTAAATAGAAGCTGGTTATCGGCAATCCTTTCCTCATGCTGAGAGCATGAGAGGAGAAGAGAGCCGATAACTGGCTTCTCTAAAAGGGACATCTACGCTGATAATCAGGGCAATCAGTGCCCTGATTATCAGTGCATTCAAACAGTGCCCACCAGTGGTGCCAATGTGTGCCCACCAGTGCTACCAATGTGTGCCCACCAGTGCTACCAATGTGTGCCCACCAGTGCTGCCAATCAGTGCCTATCAGTGCCTCCTCATCAATGTCATCTATCACTGCTGCCTACCAGTGCCCATCAGTGCCGCCTACCAGTGCCCATCAGCGCCCAGTAGGCAAGTGGTTAATGGGGGCCCAGACCACAATAAAAACTCACAAGCATTCTAATTCCTCTCCACTCTATCCAAAACTAAAAAAAAAAAGTTTTGCCTTTAGTTATACTTTAACTTCATTGATTTATTTATCAGACTTATTGTTTTAAAACGAACATAAAAAGTATTTATTATATGATTCCTTGAATATCTTTACTATTAAAACTATTATTTTTGTAAGACTGCATGTAAAAAATTCACATGAAAACGTTTAGTTTTGAAGTTTGAAGAGACACTACGTAAAGCAATATTGACACATTCCATGCTGTAAAAATGGAAAAAAGCACCTATAGCATCTGGAGGTGTGTGTGCTTTTGTCAAGTCAACTGTTGGCTTCCAGGTGGAAATTATTTGGTTGACTGTATGGCCACCAGATCACTTCCACGGCCACCAAAACATGCATGGTGGGTGCAGCTTGGTAGAGCAGAGGGAGATCAGCAAATATCCATTCTATGGTATTCATCTCAGAGTTCTAAGATACCTTTGAGATATAATTGTTGGACCATTAACAGATCTTTTTAATCAATCTCTTCTAACAGGAGAAGTTCCCCATGATTGGTGGATAGCTAATATTGTACCTATCCACAAGAAGGGCAGCAAGGTAGAAGCTGACAGTTACAGGCCAATGAGTTTAACATCAATTGTAGTCAACTTAATAGAATCACTCCTGAAAAGAAGGATCATTGATCACTTAAAAATACACAGCTTACTGGACCCAAAGCAGCATGGCTTTACTGAGGGCAGATCGTGCCAGACAAATCTGATTGAATTCTTTGACTATATTACCAGTGTTTTGGACCAGGGTGGTGCTGTGGACATAGCGTATCTTGATTTCAGCAAGGCATTTGAAACAGTTCCACATAATGATCTAATGCAAAAGTTGTACAAGCTGGGACTTAACCTTTGGGTGGTTCAGTGGATATGCAGCTGGCTAAAGGATAGATCCCAGAGTGTGGTTGTAAATGGAGTTCCCTCAGAACAAAGACCACTAACTAGTGGGATACCACAAGGCTCTGTACTGGGTCCTGTTATTTAACCTTGTGATATAACTAAAGGTTTGTTGGGCAAGGTATGTATCTTTGCTGATGATACAATGGTGTGTAAAAGGGTTGATATCCCTGGAGGTGTCTGTAACATGGAACATGATTTGGCATTGCTGAAAGTTTGGTCAAAGCAGTGGCGACTGCAGTTCAATATTTCTAAATGTAAAACAACGCACCTAGGGAATAAGAATCCCCTTAGAGAGTACAGCATTGGGGGTACAGTGTTAGCCAGCACTACAGAAGAAAAAGATTTGGGGGTGCTTATTTCAGATGATTGCAAAATGAGCAAACAGTGTGACCAGGGATGTATCAGTAGAGGGATCACCAGCAGGAGGAAGGAGGTTCTGATTCCTCTATATAGATCTTTAGTGAGACCTCACTTAGAATACTGTGTCCAGTTCTAGAGACCTCACTTACAAAAAGATATTGATAAGATAGAACGAGTTCAGAGACGGGTAACAAAAATGGTGAAAGGCCTGGGAGATAAAACATATCAAGAGCGACTTCAGAAACTTAATATGTACAGTCTGGAGGAAAGAAGGGAGAGGGGAGACATGATTGAAACCTTTAAATACATCAAGGGGGTGAATGAGGTTCAGGAGGGCATTCTTTTCAATATGAAACCAAAATCAAGAATACGGGGACATGACCTCAAACTAACTGGAGGGAAGTTCAAAACGAATCTTAGAAAGTATTATTTTACTGAAAGGGTGGTTGATGATTAGAAAAAACGACCAACAGAGGTTGTGAGACAGTCAACAGTAAATGTATTCAAACATGCTTGGGATAAACATAAATCTATAGTCAGATAATGAGGTTAATGGGAAAAAACAAAACAAAAAAAAGGTAGACTCGATGGACTACTCAGTCTTTTTCTGCTGTCATTTTTCTGTGTTTCCATGTTTCTATTACGCCATTGCCATTCACTAACAGCTGGACACTTTTAAGACTCAGGAGTGTGTAAACACCCTTGTACATGAGACCTTAGGCGCATGAACCCTGAAAGATGAGAGGGAGGTTATCAAGCACAGAAAAAACCTATGGCAAGTTGCTGCACTTCTGCCCTAAAGCATTGTAATTAATCTCGCTGCAGTGTATTTTAAAAAACTTTCAGTATGCCTTAAATCGGAGGTCTTCCCACCCCTTTAAAAATGAAAAGCCAGCAGCTACACATACTGTAGCTGCTGACTTTTAACATTAGGACACTTACCTGTCCTGGAGTTGAGCGATACTGGCACCACAGGTGATGTTTCCATCAGTTCTCGGGTGCTGCCACCGCCATTGCCGGTAAGGGAACCCGGCAGTGTAGCCTTTTGGCTTTGCGGCGGGTCCCACTGCACATGCAAAAAGCATGCTGCGCTCTCTCACTGGCCCGGCAGAAGAGGAGGGAGGAGGAGGGGGACTGAGCTGCTGACGTACTTCGCCATGTCCCAGTCTCCCGGAAGTGGGGACACGGTACCTTTCAAACAGGTATCCGCTCCCCGGAGGGGGGGGGGGAATCAGATAAGTGGAAGTTCCACTTTTGGGTGGAACTCCTAACCACTTCAGCCCCAGAAGGATTTACCCTCTTATTGACCAGGCCATTTTTTGTGATACGGCACTGTGTCGTTTTAATTGACAATTGTGTCAAAATTTTGTCTTTTTTTCCCCACAAATAGAGAATTCTTTTAATGGCATTTGATCACCTCTGTGGTTTTTATTTTTTGCGCTATTAACAAAAAAAGACCGACATTTTGTGGGAAAAAAAAATATTTTAACACTTTCTGCTACTGTATAATACATATTAAAAAACTATATAAAAAAACAAATTTCTTCATCAGTTTTAGACTGTATTGTTCTACATATTTTTGGTAAAAAAAATTCCAATAAGCGAATATTGATTAGTTTGCACAAAAGTTATCACGTCTACAAATAGGTGATAGATTTATAGACTTTTATTTTTTTTAATGTTTTTACTGGTAATGGCGGCAATCTGCGATTTTGTGGCAGACAAATCTGACCCCAAGTAACACTTTTTCTGGACCAGTGACATAATTACATTGATCATTGCTAAATAAATGCACTGATTACTGTATAACGGGGATCCGCCTTGTTTACATCTCTCTGTACTGCAATCGCGGGTGGCCCACGGACATCGAGTCCGCCGTACCCGCGCGCGCGCACCGTGATGTGCCCACAATATCTATTGCAGGAAACAACGTACGGGTATGTCGTTTCACGCAATAGAACCAACCTGCCGCAGTATATATACTGTGGCTGGTCGGCAAGTGGTTAAAGAAAAAGACCTACCCCTAACGTAGGTTGTCAGGCACTATAGCTGGCTCTGTGTTCTTCACTTATAGCAGCCCCATTTCCCATAAGCCAAGCCTTACCGGTACACTGTTGCCCCCAGGTCTTTTACACAGTGGTATAGGTCCTGGCCACCACACCAGGGTAGGCATGAGTTAAGCACAGGAAACAGGTACTTGCAGTTGGCAGACAAGCAGAGTGGTCTAAAGGCAGTCCAAGTTCAGGGCAGGCAATGTTCAGAGAGTAGTCAGGGTCAAATTCATGGTCAGAAGACAGAGTTCAGAGAGTAGTCCAAAGTCCAATCTGGGATTGATAGCAAACAAATTCAAATTAGCTGGCAGGGCAGGGATCAGGCGAAGGTAGAGGTCAAGGCAGTTAAACAGGGAGCTTGAAGCCTGTGTTGCAAACACTATCACAAGCACAACATTAAAAAGGCTTGGCAGGCTTAAAACAGGTTTGGTCTCAACCCAGAGACTGTGTCTGCATCAATCACCCTGCAGCTGAGCAGTCAGACAGAGACAGTGCAGCTCAGCCAAAACCAGGATGCTTGAATAAGACCAGCAGCTGCCATGGAACAGGAGCGTTACATGCTCCTGACAGACACTAGACTATATACCACTTAAAGTTGATACGTAAAAATGAATACCCACTAATATCTCTTCATAAGTTAGTCAACAGTACCCTTAATTCAAGAAAGTGATAAAAATGATTTACAAAAAATGTACGCAGCACGTATTAAATAAAATTACAGGTACAATCAGTTCTAAAGGTCAACACAACAAAAATCAAACCAAATCAAATATTAAAAATACAGTTATTTTAACACTCAAAACAACTCATATATAATATTAAAGAGGAAGTAAACCCAGATGGGGTTTACTTCCTCTACAGTCCCCTGAAATGTAGAAGCATAATGGGCTACTATGCATCACATAGTAGCCCATTATGTGCCACTCACCTGCATTAGAAGCCCACGACGTCCAGCAATGTCCCCTCTCCAGGCCGCGTCCATCTTCTGTCCCTCTTCCTTCCCGGGGCCGCGACTCCGGCGCTGTGACTGGCCGGAGTCACATGATTTCACTCTTGCGCATGTGCGCGGGAGCCGCCAGTCACGGCGCGGTCACTTACCTGTAGGTTGACAACCACTTTAAGAGGGTTTCTACCATTTATTTCTTCTCTAATGTAAAGCTTAAAGTGGATGTAAATCCCCAAAAAAAAATGCAATTAATAATTCTGCCTGGTAGAGTATAGCATGTCATATCATCTGTGCCCAGTCTTGCCACAAAAAGTTAATCCAACTGCGATTAATGAGCTTTTATTTTTTTCAGGAAGAGAAAGTCCGTCTAACAGGCAAATAAACAATCGATCCGCCCCTTGCTATATGAGTGACAAGCAATTTGCTTAACTCCTTCACACAGCAGAGAAAGTTTTACACGCCCCCCTCCCTCCTCAATGTCTCAGTATAGAGGTGGGTGGGGAGGCTTGTGACATCACAACTCCACCCACCAAACTCCAGCAAACACAGACGCCCTCTGATTTCAGAGTTTTACAGAGCTGCTAGTGCTTACAGGAAGGACGTTTGAAAGGTAGGGATAGATGCAGGAGGCTTGCATGTATATATACATTAATACTGTGTCATTAGTTTATACTGGGTGGGTGGTGGGTTTACATCCACTTTAATAGTACACCACTGATATGAGTTGAAGCCCTTAACATGTTACTGATGTCAGTAATGTAAGCGATGGAGGTAATAGGGGTTTCCACTTTTAATTACTTTTATGAGTAGAGTAAGAAACAATGACCTGTTATTTTGATATTTAATTGTATTTTATGTTCCTGTTTTGTATTTGAACGTTTAATTAGAATGCACCAGATCAGTTTTTACAAGAATTGGGCACACGTTGGGCAAAAAAAAAGTTGGGAATTTTGTTTTTGTACAACTGGGGAACTTAAAGTGGTTCTAAGGGCCAGTTCACACCACATGCAGTCCAGTGCGTTTTTTTCTGCATCAAAAACGCATGGAAAGTAGGTTATATTGTTTCCAATGGCATAGTTCACACCAGTGCAGTCTGTTCCAGGGCTTTCCAGTTCCAGATGCACTGAAACGCGCTAGAATGCACTGGAATGCATCAAAAACGCACTGGACACTAGTATATGGGGAAAAAAACAAAGAAGAAAAAATCACCTGGAATGCATGAAAAACGCTCTGGAACACGTCAAAACCGGATCCGCATTTGCTACTGTACTACTGTTGGCGACTTCGGGGCACGATTTCCATAGACAACTGTGGAGCAACCCGCACACATGTTTCTGAAATCGCCCTCGAAGTTGGGACTGAGCCCCAGTTCACATTAGTGCGCTCTGCGAGATTGCATATGGTTCACACCGCACTGCAGTGAAAATCATATGCGACGTCCGTGCGAATCAATTTCAGCCATACAGATTGTATGGCTGATATCGCATTCGGACCAAACTTGCACAGGACCCTTTTTTTGGTCCGCAGCAGAATTGGATCGCATGGGTGTTCATACGCATGCAATTGGATTCCTGTGCTAGTTTGCAGTTCGCAGTGTGATATGCGAGCTGAAAAGGGGGTGTCGTTAACAATGTATTGACCCATCCCTTCAGTTTGCATAGGGCAATGTGAACCTCCGTGCGAGTCGGGTGCGATGCGGGAACCTGCAGTGGCACCTATGTGAACCGGGGCTGACACGCTGGAATTAAATCATGTTCAGCTGAACTCACACAATTGCATTCCCGCTGTCAGTGTGAACCCTGGCTAAAGGTAAAAAACCTTCTGCAAGCGGCTTCCCCCTCCAGCCCCCTCCTATACTTACCTGAGCCCGATCTTAACCACTTGCTGACCGGCGTCTGGCGGCGACTTGGTAGCTCGTTATCGCAAACTGCCGTCAAATGACGGCGGCTGCGATATCTATTACTGTGAGCGCGCGCTGCCGGAGGTCAGGGAGCGGGTACGACGGACTCGATCGCCTCTGGCTACCCGCGATGCCCCCCCGCAGTGAGAGAATGGAGGTCCGTGTATGTAAGGGCTGTGGTCAAGGCTTCCTGTATATGGAAGCCGTGATCACTCCCTTCCTGCTGCCAACCCAGCCCCCATACAGTTAGAACGCACCCAGGGAACACATTTAACCCTTAGAGCGACCCCTCCAGGTTAACCCCTTCACTGCCAATGGCATTTACACAGTACATAGTGCATTTTTATAGCACAGATCGCTGTATAAATGCCAATGGTCCCAAAAAAGTGTCAAAATGGTCCGACATGTCCACCCCAATATCACAGTACCGGTAAAAATCGCCGCCATTACTAGTAAAAAATAAATAAAAACCACAGAAATGAATTCTCATAATCCGTAAACACGGCAACTTTTGCGCAAACCAATCAATAAATGCCGGTGGTGATTTTTTTTTTTAACCAAAAATATGAGGAAGAATATAATTTGGCCAAAACCGATGAATAAATTAGTTTTTTTATATTTTTTTTTGTATTTGTATTTTAGCAAAAAGTAAGAATTTTTTTTTTTGCAAAATTGTCGCTCTTTTTTTATTTATAGTGGCGATCAGAAATTACGCAGAGTTGATCAAATACCACCAAAAGAAAGCTCTATTTGTGGGAAAAAAAGGACGCACATTTTGTTTGGGTACAACGTCGCACGACCGCGCAATTGTCAATTAAAGCGACGCAGTGCCGAATTGCAAAAATTGCTCTGGTCCTAAAGTGTGAATTCCTTCCGGGGCTGAAGTGGTTAATCTAGCAATGTGCAGAAGAGCCAAGGCTCTCTCCCTCTCCTCATTGGCTCAGACACAGCAACGGGAACCATTGGCAAGTGACTTGCTATGGGGGCACATGGCGGGAGGAGGAGCAGGGGACCCAAGAAGAGGAAGCAGGGAAGCATGACTTGTTTGTTATTTTAAAAATATAGCAAAATTTGCCTATAAAAATCACTTTAACCACTTGCTTACTGGGCACTTAAACCCCCCTCCTGCCCGGACCAATTTTCAGTTTTCAGTGCTGTCACTCTTTGAATGACAATTGCGCAGCCGTGCAACGTTGTACTGAAACAAAATTTACAATTTTGAAAAAAGAACATTTTTTTTTTTTACTTTTTGCTATAATACATATCCAAAAATAAAAAAACACATTTATTCTTCAGTTTAGGCCGACATATGCTTCTACATATTTTTGGTAAAAAAAATAGCAATAAGCGTGTTTTGATTGGGTTGCACAAAAGTTATAGCATCTACAAACTATGGAAATTGGTTTATGGAGTTTTTATTGTTATTTTTTTTTTACTGGTAATGGCAGCGATCTGCGATTTTTAT
This sequence comes from Glandirana rugosa, assembly GCA_018402905.1. Lineage (NCBI taxonomy): Eukaryota > Metazoa > Chordata > Amphibia > Anura > Ranidae > Glandirana > Glandirana rugosa. Next base: position 445,076 of record BLSH010073489.1, on the reverse strand, counting down.
TGGGACTGTGATATTGCGGCGGACATGTCTGACATTTTTGACACTTCTTTGGGACCAATGACATTTATACAGCGATCAGATCTAAAAATAGACTGATTACTGTATAAATGTCATTGGCAGGGAAGGGGTTAACACTAAGGGGGCGATCAAGGGGTTAAATGTGTTCCCTGTATGTGTTCTAACTGTGTGGGGCTGACAGGGACATAACAGATCTAACTGATTCCGATCACAGGGATCAGTAGATCTGTCATGCCCCCCCTCACAAAGCAGAGACCAGCAGTATGTACTGCTACCGGAACGGCCTGTTTACATCGGCGCTTCCCCGCTCTGGCTCTCTGTGAAGGGATCGCGGGTCTCCGGCGGACATTGAGTCCACCCAACCCGCGGGCACGCTCATGCCGGCGGCTGTGAGAGCGAACCTGGAGCGCGCAAAGGGGAAGACGTCAATTGACGGCCTCCCGGCAATTCAGATCTGCGCTGTAGCCGTTAATCGGCTATAGCACGGATCAGAAGTGGTTAAAGGGGAATTGCAGGAATGATCTTTTTTTGCAAACTTAGATTTGGCCCAATGTAGGTATCCATATCCCATATTTGGATGGCCCCTGGGGATGCTGAAAATCACTGTAGTAATGCGCACTACATACAGTGATAGCCAGGGCTCCAATGGCTTCCCATTTGTACACTGAACACAGGGAGTCCCTTGCAAATTAAATGCAACACATTGTCTTATTGGGTGAGGTGGAGATTGTGATTATTATTATTATTATACAAGATTTATATAGCGCCAACAGTTTACGCAGCGCATTACAACTTGAGGGTAGACAGTACAAATACAATACAGAGGGCCCTGCTCCTTAGAGCTTACAATCTAAGAGGGAAGGTCAAGAGATATAAGAGGTAAAAACTGTGGGGGATGTGCTAATGGAGAAGATAAATGTACAGTTGTTAGGTGGGAGCCAGGTAGGCTTCTCTGAAGAGATGAGTGGGACCACTGTGTTAAAGGCAGCAGAGAGGACAAGGAGTAGAAGAACAGAATAGTGTCCGTTGGTTTTAGAAGTTATTAGGTCATTAGTGAGTTTAAGGAGAGCAGTTTCTATAGAGTGCCGAGGGCGAAATCCAGACTGAAGGGGATCAAGAAGTTTGTTCATGGTCAGATGGTCACTCAGTCGGTTGTAGACTAGTCTTTCAAGGAGTTTGGAGGCGAAGGGGAGTAAGGAGATGGGGCGTAGGTTGTTAATATTGGTGGGGTCCAGTGAGGGCTTTTTAAGGATAGGGGTGACTAGGGCATGTTTTAGAGAGTTTGGCAAGATGCCAGAAGAGAGGGAAAGGTTGAAAATGTGAGTTAGAGTATGTAAAATCGAGTCTGAAGGTGAGCGTAGCATTTGCGATGGAGCAGGATCCAGGGGGCACGTGGTTAGATGGGTGTTCAATAAAAGTTTAGCAACCTCGCTAATACTGGCAGGGTTGAATGTGGAAAGTAGTGATTGTATCTGTGGACATGGGGAGTTGAGTGGGGGTGGTTTGTGCGCATTGGAGATTTCCTCACGAATATTATCAATCTTACTTTTAAAGTGATTGGCAATCTCCTGGGAAGTAAGTGAATTAGAGGGTGGAGGCAGTAGAGGACAGAGTAGAGTGTTAAAGGTTGAGAAGAGTTGACGGGGACTGGATGATAATGTGTTAATGAGTGTGATAAAGTAGGCCTGTTTGGCAGTTTGGAGGCAGGAATAGTATTTTAGGAGGGCAGATTTGTAATGTTTGAAGTCTTCTTGGAGCTTAGTCTTATGCCACAGACGTTCAAGAGCGCGGCTACATTTTCTAAGACTTCTGGTGTTGTCTGTTTGCCAGGGTTGTAGTGGCCGGGGCCTGATTCTGCGTGTAGTGAAGGGGGCGAGCTTGTCTAGGGAGGATGACAGTGAGTTGTTATAGACGAGTGTGGCTAGTTTGGGGCAGGACAGGGGTGATATTTTGTCATAGAGGTGGTCATGTGCAGAGTAGAGAAGAGAAGGGTTGAGGTGGCAAAGGTTTCTACGGTTAGGCGGTTGGAGGGAGAGGAGGTGGAAGACAGTGAGAGTGTGAAACTAATAAGGTGGTGATCAGTGGGAGAGGATTGTTGAAAAGGTTGCACGGACTGCACAGATAGCAGAAGACAAGGTCTAGGGTGTTGCCGTTGGAGTGATTAGGAGCCTGTATCCATTGCTTCAGGTCGAGAGATGAGGTTAGATTGAGAAGTTTAGTAGTAAGAGTAGTGATAGCGTTAACAGGGATGTTGAAGTCGCCAAGATTGATTGTGGGGATTTCAGAACAGAGAAAGTGGGGTAGCCAGGCAGAGAAGTCATCAAGGAAAGTTGATACCGGCCCAGGGGGCCGGTAAATGACAGCAACTCTTAGAGGAATAGGAGGAAATAGACGGATACAATGTGCTTCAAAAGAGGGTAATGTCAAAGATGGAGGAGGGTGGAGTACCTGATAGGTGCTGCGTGGTGCAAGGAAGATTCCCACTCCACCTCCCTTCTGTCCACTTGGTCTAGGGGAGTGCGTCTAGAGAAGGCCACCGTGGGAGAGGGAAGCATGAGCAGTAGTGTCAGATTCATGAAGCCAGGTTTCAGTAATGGCAAGGAGGTTGAATGAATTAGTGATAAAGATGTCGTGGAGGGCAGTGAGTTTGTTACAGACAGAGCAGGCATTCCAGAGGGCACAGGAGAAGGGGAGGCTGATAATAGGAAGAAGAGGAATAGAGACTAAATTCTGTGGGTTGTGGATGCTGCAAGAGGGTGTTGGGAGATGGGAGCGTCGGGCAAAGATGGATGATGGAGGCCCAGGATTTGGGGATACATCACCAGAGGTTAGGAGAAGCAGGAGAGTGAGTGAGGTAAAGTGAGAGTATGATTTAAATGGAGGGGCATGCCTCAGAGTCCTGGTGGTTCTCAGTATATGGATGTAGAATGAGCAAGAGTTGGTGGGAGCAGTGATGCCATCCCCCTCTCATCTCCACCTAGTTCAGTCAGTGAAGGCTTTGTATAAAGCAAAAAAATACAAAATATTCTCTGAACGGAGATGGTGCAGAGGAAGTGACTTTGTCAGCCCATGTGTGCTTCTCTAAGCCAAGTTCAGTTGAACTCGCACAATTTTATTCCTGCTTGTCAGTCCCGACTTCTGGGGCGATTTCAGAGACATCTGTGCTGTTTTCTGCACAGATGCCTATTGAAATTGCATCCCGAAGTTGCCAAGAGTAGTGCAGAAACTACTTTTGGAAATTGGTGCAGCGCCACAAATGCGACGTCGCGCCGATTCAAACGGTGCCTCTGCTGGCAATAGCCGTCGATTTGGCATGCAAATTCGCATACCAAATCGCTACAATGTGAACCAGGGCTAAACATGTTTCCTTGTTCCCCTGCAATGAATGAACATCCACATGGACTTCTGAAGGATTTAACCACTTCCATACCGAGCCTGTTTTTTGGGTTCGGTGTTACGAGTTAAAAACTGTTTTTTTTTTGCAAAAAATTACTTAGAACCCCCAAACATTATATATATATTTTTTCTAACACCCTAGAGAATAAAATGGAGGTCATTGCAAAACTTTATGTCACACCGTATTTGTGCAACGGTCTTCCAAGCGTGCATTTTTTAGAATAAATTCAGTTTTTTTAGTTAAAAAATAAGAAAACAGTAAAGTTAGGCCAATTTGTTTCATACTGTGAAAGATAATGTTACGCCGAGTAAAATGATACCCAACATGTCATGCTTCAAAATTGCGTTCGCTCGCAGAACCGCGACAAACTTCATCTCCATTGGCGACTTTTAAAAAATTCTACAGGTTAGCTGTTTTGAGTTACAGAGGAGGTCTAGTGCTAGAATAGTTGCTCTTGCTCTATCGATCGCAGCGATACCTCACATGTGTGGTTTTCATATGTGGGCGGGACTTATGCATGCGTTCGCTTCTGCGCGCAAACTCGGCAGGACGGAGCACTTTAAATTTTTTTTTTTTTTAATTACTTATTTTGCTTTTTACTTTTTATTTTTACACTGTTCTTTTTTTTTTTCAAAATGCGATCACTTTTATTCATATTACAAGAAATGTAAACATTCCTTGTAATAGAAAAAAGCATGACAGGTCCTCTTAAATATGAGATCTGGGGTCAAAAAGACCTCAGATCTCATATTTACAGTAAAATGAAAAAAAAAAAAAAAAAAATTTGAAAAAAATGACAGTGCAAAAAAAAAAAAAAGGGCGCTTTAAGACCATTGGGCGGATACGACTTCTGATGTAATTTCCGCCCTGCCGTATTATGGAGCGGGAATCGCCTGTAGAAAGAAACGGTATCTGAATGGTGCCTGTAGCTGCAGGCACCATTCAGATATCACTTCTCAAAGGCAGGATGTCAATAGCGATAGATGGCGATATATTTTTAACTACTTCCAGTCCGGGCCTTTTCTTGCACTTCTTGTTCACATGTATAATCAGTATTATTTGTTAGAAAATTACTTAGAACCCCCAAACATTATATATTTTTTAAAGCAGAGGCCCTAGAGAAGAAATTGGGGGATTTTGCAATTGTTTATGTCACACGCTAAGGGTGCAGCGTTTTTTCAAAGACAATTTTTTGGAAAAAATACACTTTATTTTGAATTTTAATGCAAAAAAAGGACAATACATAACCCATTTTTGGATAAAATATAAAAGATGAAGTTATGCCGAGTAAATAGATACCAAACAATTCGCACTTTAAAATTGCGCACGCCCGTGCAATGGCGACAAACAACGTTAATGTTACTATCCTTGACGCTTTAAAAGCCTTTACATGTTACCACTTTAGATTTACAGAGGAGGTCTGGTGCTAGAATGATGTAATGTTTGCAGTGATACCTCCCATGTGTGGGACGATCGCTGTTTGTGTGCGTGGGGAACCAAAGCGTGCGTTCGCCTTTGCGCGCAAGCACCGGGGGACAGGGGCACTTTATTTATTTTTTTTAATCATTCATTTATTTATTTTATTTTTACACTGTTGCTTTAATTTTTTTTTTTTGGATCACTTTTATTGCTATCACAAGAAATGTAAACATGCTTGTGACAGCAATTGGCATGTGACAGGTCCTCTTTATGGAGAGATATGGGGTCTATAATACCGCAAATCCTTCCTCTGCATATAAAAGCATTCAAAACACCAAGATCAGTATTTCTGAATGCTTTAGATTTTCAGAAACTGGCGCCGATGGTTTTCCAGTAAACCGGAAGTGATCTTGGCTTTGCTTGGCTGTCCATAGGGTTGCCACCTCATCCCTTTTAGGCCTCATGCACAAAGGACGTTAAAAAACCTTCTAAAAAACGTCAGTAGCTTTATAGTGAGTTTTCAGCTTTTTTCAGCGTTATTGCACTAGCGTTTTGAATGTTTATGAGCAGTAGTGTTTTTGAGCATTTTTTTTTTTTTTTTCAGTGGAACAAAAACGTTGGTGAGCCGCGTTTTTAAACATTTTTTCTTCCCTCAATGGATAAAAAACGTTCAGAATCTTTGGTGAGCCGCGTTTTTGCACGTTTTTGAGCGCTTGAGCGTTTTTACAGCTGGAATACGTCTGATTTTTTCTACAGCTCAAAAACGCCCCAGCCAAAAACAATTGATAAGAGCCTATGTGTGCATGAACACATAGGATAACATGATGGAGAGTTTTTTGACTGTAGGAAAAATATTCTAAAGCCAAAAACAGCTGCTGTAAAACCGTCCAAAAACAACCTGTGTGCATGAGGCCTAAAACCGAACACATATGAATTACACAGGTTCCGTGGCTGATTAAGGTGGTAATGAAACTCACTTGGTGGCTTATCTGCATTAAATTAGCATCAGAACCTGTATAATTCATATGTGTTAGGGCTTAAAGGAATGAGGTGGCAGCCCAACGTGCCGGCTGGTCATTTGGGATGGGAGAGCCCGAGAGAGCTGTGGAAGGCGGCGGGAGGGGGGAGGGGAAGTCCCCTCCCGCTGCTTGGAATAGCAATTGAGCGGCTGCTGAGCCGCTCCTATTGCTATTACAAGAGAGCCAACTGCAGGCTCTAGAAAATGGTGCCGGCATGATGCCTGCAGCTGCACCGAATGTCCAGCAACGCATCGGTACTTCGGTGGACGGGAAGTGGTTTAATTCCCTTTTGTGAGCACTAATTAGCTAGATACTAAATGCACATCATAAAACCACAATCACAAAAGTTATCTCTATATAAACAGAGAAACGCTGCAGGGTAACTTTCATTTTACTTTGCTTAAGAAATGAGATATAGACTCTGATGTTTACCTGTGCACTTTTCTCGATTGGATCTGTTAGTGTCATTTCCTTGGTCTGCCAGACTTCCGTAAGTAGTAGTTATCTTCAGGTTTCTGTTGTGCAATTCTTAAGCTTCCTATTTTTTCTTGCTATTTATCTAAGCTTTATAAAACATTCTGTGTGGTGTAAAAAGAGCTCTTCACTTCACATTTAATCCTGTTTACTTAAACTACTATGACTTTTCAGTGACTTTCTCTGGTTTTGACTGAGGCAATAAGTCGTAGTGGAGGAAACGCTTGCTAAAAACACATGGTTTGTGACAGCAGAAGAGGATCAACACAACAGCGCTCTATAAAATATATCTCTTTGTAAAATTGTCCAAAGATTCTGCTATTCTTGAGTATCTGTAAGCTGTAATTTAAAATGAATATACTTAAATCACTATAATGTTTATTTTTTGGTTAGGAGGGAGAAAGGGAAGTTTTTGTTGGACCTCTTGTAATTGTTGGTTACGTTTTTTGAAATACTACTTGGGTGAATCTAAGCATAAGATCATGATTGTGCATGTGATAGTTTTTTGGCTTAAGTGGCTGAGGTGGGATATCCAAATGAAAATCTTAATTGGCAGTGTGCTGAATAGGTAAATGGTCAGGACACTATATGGAACCACTGGGAAAATCAATAATTTGCCTAGTGAGAGTGGTGAACAGTGGCAGACACTTATGCAGGGTGCAGGAGCACCCTCCCCCTAATCCATATGCCTGGCCCCTAATCTACATGCAGGGCACTGGACACATGGATTCCAATGGGGTGTGTTTTTTTTTTCAAAGCACATGATTAGAGCCGGGGGCTCTAATTGGCTTCAAATAGGGTGGGCTCGGGGCGCAGAGAACTGCGCCTGGAGTCCACCCAGTTGTGTGACAATAGCAAATAAATTTTCGCTAATTACTTCCTGTTTCTTCTCCCGGCCAATCAGAAAGTGGGTCCTGAGACCCGATTGGCTGGGAGTCTTAAGACCTGATTGGCCTGAGTCCTAACACCTGATTAGACGGGACTCGGGAGGAGACACGGGGAGGGGGAAGCTGCGATCTG
>BLSH010073489.1:411662-422242 GCA_018402905.1 Glandirana rugosa | reverse complement strand
CATATGGAAAGCAAAGGGAAACGCTGTCACTTACGTCAAAGCTTGTTTAAAGCTTTCTTTGAGAGGCCTGCACCACCATCGGGCTCCAACCATATCGCTCATTTAGAGACTGTACAGGAAGGACATCTACCCAGGGTTCCAACCATAAAGCTCATTTAGAGACTGTACAGGAAGGACATCCACCCAGGAGAAGCTGAAATATGCCCCCCAGACCACCAGAATGGGGCTTCCAACCATATAGCTCGTTTAGAGACTGTACAGGAAGGACTTCCAACCAAGAGAGGCTGAACTTGGCTGGGGCGACAAGCGGTAAGGGATACCTCGCGACTCCAGTCCTGATCAGGTGAGGAAAAAAAGGAGAATGCGGTGAGCCGGGTCTGTCTTTGATTTATAGTTAACCAGTCCTATCATGTTGTGGGGGCGGAGCCACAACCCATGTGTATGCTGCCATGAAGATGCACCAGGAAAGTAGTCTGTGGTCCACAAACAGACACAGAATTAAAGGGGTTCTAAAAGCAGACGTTTTTTTTTTTTATCTTAATGCATTCTATTGTAAAAAACTTTACAATCACTTTAAGCAACTGATACATTTTTCAGAAACAGCCAGGTAACTCTTTTTGAAGGCACAATGTCATAGCGAAACATTACATTTTCTGTGGGAGCTGAAACACAGCAAGAACCAGACTCCTTCCAGATCAGGAACTAAGCAGACATGGTGAATGCTTAAACCAACTTGGAAGGTTCAACAGAATTATGAGTCTGACAAAAAAGAACTGTTGGTTAATGTTAATCATATATGACACAAAACACACTTGGTACAAAATACACTTAAAGGGGTTGTGAAAACAGGATTGTTTATCCTAATGCATTCTATGCATTAAGATAAAAAGCCTTCTGTGTGCAGCAGCCCCCCCAGCCCCATTTACCTGAGCCCCTTCTCTATCCAGTGATGTCCACGGTTATCTTGGCTGTCCGAGACTCTCTCTGATTGGCTGAGACACAGCAGCCGCACCATTGGCTATTGCTGCTGTCAATCAAACCCTGTTAGCCAATCAGGAGTGAGATGGGACGAGCCCGAATCGCAGCTCCGTGTCTGAATGGACACACGGAGCTGCAGCTCGGCTCGGATGCCCCCATAACAAGCTGCTTGCTGTAGGGAGGGAGGGAGGGGCCAAGAGCTCCAGCCAGGGACCTGAGAAGAGAATGATCCGGGCTGCCCTGTGCAAAACCACTGCACAGAGCAGGTGAGTATAGCGTGTTTGTTGTTTTAATAGAAATGAAAATGAGACTTTACAATCACTTTAATAATAGTCTTTAGCATGGCATTCTGTGAAAAAAAAAACATATGAAGCAAACAACAGATTTCTTTAAAAGCTCTGTGCGTTTCTTTCTGAAGCCAATACATTTCCTAAGGGGGTTTGGTTTCTTATGTATGGAAAATTTTGGTTCTTGATTTTCTTATTCTGGTCAGTCTTTTCAAGGACTGGAGTAGGTTCATGTAATATATCAGTCCTTTTCACAGACACTAGACTTTTGTAATCTAGTGGAAAAGACATTAAAGCGGTAGTAAACCCATGCATTTAACAGGTTAAAAACCAGTCACATTTCCGGCACGTGCCGGAAATGTAACACTCCCATTGGTTGTGCTCTAAACCAAACTGTCAAACCATCCAATGGCTGGTGTCATAGCTGATCACATGTGCAGCATCATGGCAGTTGTAGATTAAACAGAGGCCAAGATGGCAGCTTCCTTGGCTGAAAATGATAGGAGGGTTTACTACCACTTTAATGTGAGGTTGGCTGTGTAAAAAACCTTCAGTGAAGGCACCATTCCAATTTACTGCCACAATCAGATCTTATAGAAAATACATAAGACCTGTTAGCTACTAAGAAGCAGAAAGCTCTATTGACCCCGAGGGCAAGGGGGCTACAAAGTGAGCATCACATATAGTGTAATTTATGCACTGGACCTGAGTGGTGCTTGATCTTTGCTGAACAATAGTAAAGAAGAATTGTAAGCAACTGTAAACAGCATATATAAACAGAATGTACATTGCATAAAACCATTTTTACCCTTCAAACTCACAGCCAGGATATTGTAAATCAATAATAATTAAACTATTTTTACTGTCCATTTATTTATCATTGGAACACAAAAATGCATTTAGTAAAAAGATGATCTTCTGATCTGTATAATTGCTCTTCGAGGGGTATCACTGAAAACATAAAAATAATCAATTTCAGCCTCCTGGCTTGGTTCTGCAGCACCACTGCTCAGGTTTGACGCTGAGCACATGCACTCAACTTCTTTGATTCACCATGCCAAGGCCTGTTCTGAGTGGAACCTGTCTTGTTAAAACACTGTATGGTCTTGGCCACCATGCTGCAGCTCAGTTTCAGGGACTTGGCAATCTTCTTATAGCCTAGGCCATCTTTATGTAGAGCAACAATTCTTTTATTCAGATCCTCAGAGAGTTCTTTGCCATGAGGTGCCATGTTGAACTTCCAGTGACCAGTATGAGAGATTGAGAGCGATAACGCTGAGACCTTGTAACACTAACGAGTCACATGACTCCGGGGAGGTAAAATGGCTAATTGGGCCCAATTTGGACATTTTCCCTTAGGGGTGTAACTCACTTTTGTTGCCAGCAGTTTCGACATTAATGGCTGTGTGTTGAGTTATTTTGAGGGGACAGCAAATTTACACTGTTATACAAGCTGTACGCTCACTACTTTACATTGTAGCAAAGTGTCATTTCTTCAGTGTTGTCACATGAAAAGATATAACAAAATATTTACAAAAATGTGAGGGGTGTACTTACTTTAGTGAGATACTGTTTATACATTATACAGTATAATCCCAGAAAAGTGAAACTAGGATAATTTGTTTCGATCGAGTCATTGCTTGAGTTCTATTTTATTGGTTTCTACATGCACATATTTGTGTCAGTGGTTTAACAAATAACATATGGTGAAAAGATGATTTTGTCAGTTCACATAAAGCTTTTATTTCTGAATGTAGAAAACAGATACAGACCAAATGTCCTTTCAGGTTTGCCTTTACTAATTTATATGTTTTTACCATAATAAATCCGTGTTTATCCAAGCATATCTAATTATCTCAAATATGTATTTCAAACTAGATTAGCTAGAAGTTAGATCTGCTACGTTTTATGTGAAATAACAGTTCTGTGCTGCCCATTGTTCTTTCACTTTCACAGACATTCTTCATTTGGCTCAAAATAGAGCCCTTGTATGTAATTGTCAAATATGGATGCGCAGTGATCAGACATGAAGTTTCCCATGCCCCTTATCCTATCCACCCAATTCTAGCTAGCTGGAGTTTCATGCTTAATGTGTAAGGGGTGACCCTTGTATGCAACTCTTTCCATATGCATTTCCCTCTATCCTTAAGCTAAAGCTGCACGATTCTGGCCAAAATGAGAATCACAATTTTTTTGCTTAGAATAAAGATCACGATTCTCTCTCGATTCTGGCGGCGTAATATAATAAATATACAAAAAAATTGGGCTAACAGCACTGTTTAGTTTTTTGAAAGGGTAATTTTTCCAAAAAAATTGTGTTTAAAAGTCAGCTGCGCAAACAGCGTGTGATATAAAATATTGCAACAACCGCCATCTTATTCTCTAGGGTCTCTGCTAAAAAAATATATATAATGTTTGGGGGTTCTAAGTCATTTTCTAGCACAAAATAATGTTTTTTTATTTGTAAACAGCAAGTGTCAGGAAAGATTTAGTCTTTAAATGGTAAAACCAAAAATCTATTCAAGGGGAGTACACTCAGAGTTCATTCCTTTGAAGTAAATTACTTTGTATCTCTTTTAGTGTCTTTTATAAATGGTGACTCAGAACTTGGCTCTCTGCCCAGACTTGGCTGTCTCCCCTGAGACTCAAGTCACCCCGCAAGTCGGACCCATTAACTGCACTGAAAATCGCGGTAATGCCCAATGGAGATTGCAGGGGGGTAGATCGAGATCGCAATTTTAATACGATTAATCGTGCAGCTCTACCTTAAGCCCAGGTTCACATTGAAAGCGGGTGAGAAATTGTGTTCAGCAATGCAGTCCGACTTCAGGGGGGGAGGGCGGGAGATTTAACAGACATCTGTGCGGGTTCATGCACAGATGTCTATTCAAATCACTGCCAAAGTTGCCAAAAGTATTACAGGAACTACTTTTGGGAATCGTTGTGGCGCCTCAAAGTCGGCATAGCACTGATTTGGATGGTGGCATTGCCGGCAATAGCCACCGTTTTGGCAAATTTCATGCCAAATCATCCCAATGTGAACGTGGGTAGTGAACAAGCACATTGAGTGTGACATGCGTCTACCTGTATCTGTATCCTGTTCACCTGTTCATCCTGTATGCATATGTGATTAAAGAACTTTACTGCATTCAAGCTACTGGTGGTGTGCAGCTGATTTCCTTCTATTTCTGTGAACATGGGCTTATTGTGGTGTTGATTTACTAAAACTGGAAAGTACAAAATCTGATGCAGCTGTACATGATAGCCAATCAGCTTCTAGCTTCAGCTTGCTCAATAAAGCTTTGACAAAAAAAAGTGGAAGCTGATTGCTTTCTATGCAGAACTGCACCAGGTTTTGCACTCTCCAGTTTTAGTAAATCAACCCCTGTATGTTCTCAACTTCTACATGGTGGGCATGATTCACCATATTTGAGCTGTGGACTGTAAGGGCACAAACAAGTGGTGGTGACATGACATGTACAGTAGAATAGGGGACAAGCAGCCACTTCTGTGGATGGAAGAAATATGGCAAATATCGATGCACTATATAACAAAAGCTGGAAATCACTGTAGTAGACACAGCTACTCCAGTGATCTCCACTTATTTCCGGGTCCCATGCCGGGCAGCTTCCCTGCTGTATTCTGGACACAGATGGCCAGACGCCGCCTGGCATAGACACAATTCAGAGAGTGCTTTGCATCTTCTCAATGAATGCAAATTGTTCTCTGATTGGACAAGGGGGGGAGGTGGGGCAGTGACAGTCTTTAGAATTTGAACTTATAAATGTGACACCTGTAGACAATTTTTTGCTGTACTGCCCAACGACTCCCCCACTCTTGTGTCCAATAGCTGTAATAAATATCCACACCAGTTTCTTCTCTGACTTTTCAAATTTGTTATTTTCCATTAACACCACCATCCTAAATTCCTATTAGAAGAAAGAAGATAGATCTATTGGTTTTATTAAAACACAACTCCTGCCAAATATTGTTGTTAAGTTTCTATTCTATTTCTACTCAATTGCCATTTTTATATAATGTTTACAATGGATTCTATTCCATAGGTTTTAAAACGAGGTTTGGAGCCCGTTGTCGGCCATTTTTTTATGAAATCCAGGCTTGACGGATTGTATATGATTTATTTGTTCCTGGATGACATGTGATTCCTAGATGCTTGATATATGTGGATACACAATACTAGGCTTTTGACTCCGTAATAGAGTCCTCCAACTCTGGTAAGGGTCCATTACTTATTGGTGGTGGATCACGTGGTGGAATTGGATCACTAATGTGTCTATGACCGGGACCATTGTCACGATTGCACACAATTTGTTTGGACTTCTTTTAAATATAACTTAACGCACAATTACTATTATTAGCATTGCATATTTTGTATTTGAACTTGATGTTGTTATTGATGTCTGTGAGCTTTATGGGGGAGATTTATTTACATGTCAGAACAAAAATTAGCAGATGTTCTCCTGGGAGAACATACACAACGCTTTTTATAGAATGGAGAAAGTTGACAATCTGTCAACTTTTGTTTGCTGTTCTGTGTATCCCATTGGAGGATTTCTACTCACTTTGTGGAGACATGAAGTAAAGTAAAAAAACACCTAATAACAAAGCGAAAAAAAGAACATCTAGCCATGTTCTCTGTTGTAGTTTGGGATACGCCGTGGGAGGGTTAAAAGCACAGCCATGCTGTTATTGTTGGTGTTCTTATTAGAGAGATTTCCTCTCCCTCTTTTGTCAGTGACCACACAAGAAGTGAGGGGAGAGTCTATATAGCCGGGACACAGACAGAAGAAAAACACGTTTTTAACTGATTCTCAGTCTTTGGAAAAGTATTATCTTTATTTTTTTTAGCTTGGCTTCCACTTGAATTTAGTCTGGGTTAAATCTAATTATAGCTTGCCTTTTTTTCAGTTTAAGTTCCAGTTTAATTCATTCTGGGTAAAATCTGCTTATAGCTTGTCTGAATCATTAAAGCACTTAGTGACAAACAATCTAAAATAATACATAGTAGATTCAGAAGAACAAAGGGACACTGATTACAGTAATACTTGTGTGTTATTATATAAAATCAAATACTTTAAATGTTTTGAGTTAGTTGGATTTTTTTTTACATTTGGTCATGGAGCAGCGCTAGTTTCATTTAGTCTTTGTACATGTATCTTATACCAGTGATCTTCAAAATGTGGCATGTGTATTCCCATGGGTACTCCTGACAGTCAAATTAAACTATATTGGATCCAAAGTTTAGTGTAGTGCCTCCTACCATAGGTAGGTGCTTAGAGAGAGATTTTTGTGTTAGGTGAGGTAAATTTAGTCAGACCAGATTGTTTTGATCCTGGGTCGGGGAATGGCCTAGGGAGTGACTGGTGACTGCAGGTAGCACACCCCTTGGTAACCCCTCCTTTCTGGATCAGAAAGTTCTGGAAGAAAGGGTGGGGAAGAGGGGGTGAAGCTTCCTGAGGTATGTTAAGGAGCTCTGACCAATCCTCAACCTGGATTGGCAGGGGGCAAGCCTCCTTAAATAACTGGGGTCAGCCCAGTTAGGGAGGAGAGTTTGGGTGTAAGAGCTGGAGATGGAATAGTGTAGAGGCTGTCGAGACTTAGAGGGAGCACCCAGTCTGGGCTCGGGTGATCTCGGCCTAGGAGGGCTTGGGTGCATCCAGGAGGAGAGAGTGAGATCCTGGAGGAGAGGCACAAGGCAGAGCGGGAAAGGACAGCGGAAGAGAGCACTATCAGGGAGATATCGAGGAGAGGAGCTATAAGTGACAGGCGTCAGTGAGTGATGCACTCCCTGAATATCTGGAAGAGGTACACCGGAGCAGATTGGGGTGCGAGACAGTCTGGCAAGGTTACAAGAGCCAGTTGGGACTGTGGTATCACTGTGGCAGTGGAGAGGGCCGTTGCAGCCAGGAAGGCCTGCAAGAGGATGGGCTGGGTGCTATAGTTCATCAGACTAGCTAGCACATATGTACTTTGCTACACTTTGGGGGCCTCAGGGTCCCTGTCTGTAATGGGCAGTTCAGAGGTCATGCTAAAACTACAGCAGTCCTCACCATGTGCTAGCTAGGCCGGAGCCAAGTTTGCGCTGGAGAGAGGAACAAGGAGTTAACTGTGCAGCAAGTGTTAGTGCTGGAGAGAGGAACAAGGAGTTGATCTTGCAGCAAATTTTGTGCTGGAGTGAAGAAGAAGTATATATATTGTGATGTATATAGAGGTCCCATTAAAGCAGAGTTCCACCCAGTTAAAAGTCAGCAGCAACAAAAAGTGTAGCTGCTGACTTTTAACAATCGGACACTCACCTGTCCCAGGCTCCAGCGATGCGGTCGCCCGAGGGCTCGCTCTTCACCCCTCCCCTCGGTGACGCTGGCATCACGAGTGTGGACACGCGGCTTTGGCTTCAAAACCGGGCGCGCACTGCACATGCGCGAGTCACGCTGCGCCTTGTGAATGGCCGGCGTATCTTCTGGGACCTGTGATGTGTCCCAGAAGATCGCCGGGTGGGAGCCTGGGAGGGGGGAAGGTGAACTTCCTTCCGGAGCCGCGGCTCTAGGAGAGGAAGTGGACCTGAGACCCTGTGAAAACAGTGTCCCCGGGCCCCCCCCCATAAAAAAAGACATGCCAGTTGTGGCATGTCACGGTGTCACCTTCCCTTAAAGCGGGAAGTTCCACTTTTGGGTGGAACTCCGCTTTAAAAAACTGTTGATCCGTGGGCATCCCATAATCATCCCTACCCTATCCAAGTTCAATCCCCTAATAAAAACACAAAAACAAAGCCTGTTCTGTGACTCGGGACGTGAGGAAAAGAGTGTGACTGAGGGCAGTGTGATCAGGTGAACCACAGCATTCAACAACCCCCAAGGGGGCAATGGCTACATTAGTTAATACCAAGTCTTGTACAAAACAACTACATTTGTTTCCTTTTTTGCTCAATTTAAGAACATATCTGAAAGCAAAAAAGATATATATTTAGAAGATATGGGCCAAAATTGTAAGAGGGTACTTGAGATAAACTGAAACACATTAGGGTGTGCTTGGTAAATACTGTATGTATTTGTAAATAGATATACAGAATAGAATATAGTTGAAAAGCACTGCTTTATGTACCTATGTATTAGAAAATTTCTACAGTGGCAGCCTGTTTTTCTCTCCAAGTGTCTGTATATTGGTGAGCTTTATTTTTATGCATTGAGTATCATTTTATTGTAGTGACATGATTTTATGTTAATAGTGTTTTTTGTTTTGCCCAACCTGTCTGTTTAGAATTTTATAGAGAGTTATTTTTGTGTAAATATTACAGAAATAATTTAATCGTTTTTGCTACTGTCTGGATCCAATAAGTGTTTGACTAGAAAGTGTAATGCCTAAGGAGATTTTATTTATAGCACTATATTGTTATATGCAGTGCTAAGATACTGACTTTATTTTCCCTATTTTATTTCTTGTGTTTATTGATTGGTTGGTTCTTGGTGTTTATCTTCATTCTAAAATTGCTAACAGGCTATTGGCCCATTATAGCTGCAGATTCTGTTTGTCTGCTTTATGAAACTATATTTTATAGAACACAGGGCATAATAGATAGCGTTACAATATTTATAGATATTTCCAGAAAATCCCATTGTTATGTATTTTAATTTTTGAGTAGTTACTTCACACCTGTAAGGCGGATTCCGTAGTGATCAGCAGGGATTCTGTGAGCTGATCCCCTGCTGATTGGAGCATAGCAGGCGGCGGACACATCTGCGTCTGCTCAGTATCTGCAGCACAGACACGGGTACACCCCACTCTGCTCTATGGGCGGCCGGGATTAAATGGACTCCGCTGTCTGTTTACACCCGGCTACCTCCGATCTGCTCCACCTAAACAAAAGAGTACGGAGTCCTCTCCCGTTTTTTCAGCTGGCCTGATCGGACTTGGAGTTAGGCAGGCACAGGTCCGTTTACACCCATCTGTCCATACAGATGAATGGACCTTCCAATCAGGTCTGCTTGAAAAATCGACAGGTGGACCTGATCGGAACACCCGTCTGAAAGGGGCCTAAAAGTCCATCTTCAGAGGTAGACAAGGGAAGCTCCCTAAGCCTAGGTTTACTTTAGTGCTGCTGCATAATCATGTGTCTTTCATCCTGTTTTTGTACTGTGTTTGTTTACTTTTGATATGTTTGTTATACTTCATACTTTTTTGTTTTGGCCAATGACTGAAAATATCTGCTGTGACATAGTTGTTGCTATATTTACACAATTGCATCAAAATTGCATGTAAATGCTCTTTTCATTGAAGTCTATGGGGCTAAAAAATCACAGTGGTTGATTTACTAAAGGCAAATGGACTGTGCACTATGCAAGCACAGTTGTGCTTATTTCCCCCAGAGCTTAGTGAATGTGGTGAGGCTCTTCTGATTTCCATCATCCAATCATGTGCAAGCAAAAATGTTTTTTTTTTTTTTTTATTATTTTCCTTCTACCTGATGTAAATTGGCACCATAGGGAATAATGTGATTTCTATCATGATACATGGCAGCATGACACCATGGGGGCTAAAGGGGAAATGGTCAAGGTAGCTATGTTGGAGTACAGTCAGAAATAGGAGGGCCCAGCTGACAGCGATATAGCATTGTACAGAAGAATGAAAAATAAAATAGCATTGTACAGAAGAAGGAAATATATAAATCCTCAACAAAGCTCTCAGTGACATACCGTATCACCTTGGCTAAGCTGTGTGCAAGGGCAAAGGATACAGAGGGAAGAAACAAAGCCCTTCTTTAGTTTATGTTCACCACATGATATTAAAGCCATTTGTTTAAAATAAAAATGGTGTTATACTTGCTCTGTGCAAGGATATTGCTTACCTGTTGACAGTCCCAGCAACCCAGGTGCTAAGGGGGCACCCATGCAGACATTCTCCCAAGCTGAGCTGTGTGTGTCTATAGGCACACACAATGCAGCATGTCATGCCCCTGCTCCCTCTTCGCAGGAGTTTGACTGACAGGATAAAGGAGAGCAGGATGAAGGGAGAGTGGTGATAAATCTGGACAGCTTTGGATCGGTGAGAGCAGACAGGTAAGTGTTTAGGGATGGGAAGAGCAATTACTGGCCTGTTTTCTCCTACGTTCACTGACAGACGCAGCTCTTCATGACTTTGTCGGGTTTTATGTTCGTCCTACCAGGAGTTAACTAGGCAGGGAAAAGAAATCAGCTGGCCCCTCCCCTGGGGGCCGTCCTCTTTTCCTACATTAAAACCCCCCTCCCAGAGGACCTCTCCAGTTTGTACACAAGCCGTACCAAAACAGAGCCCAGAGGG
>BLSH010073489.1:385508-406822 GCA_018402905.1 Glandirana rugosa | reverse complement strand
TTTCTGTACAGCTGTTGTCTGCTTTGTTATTTATGTATTCACAATGTGTGTGTGTATATGTGTGTGTGTGTATATATATATATATATATATATATTATATTTAACTCATTTATATAGCAGTAACCAGCTCTGTGGTGATTTTCAGAGTACATAGGTTTTCTTCCCCCAAGGCAGTGGTTCTCAACTCCGGTCCTCGGGACCCACTAACAGGCCAGGTTTGCAGGATAACTGAAATACATCACAGGTGATATAATTTGCTGCTCAGTGATTGCAGTATTCTAGTCTGCATCTCCCCAAGGTAATACTTAAAATCTGGCCTGTTGGTGGGTCCCGAGGACTGGAGTTGAGAACCACTGCCCTAAGGGAACTTTCAAACAAAATTCCCAACCACCGTGGATCGCCCCCTATTGTGAGAATATACTGCAACTATATGACAGGCTTGAGGGTGATCGATTGCCCCAAATTACTTTGCTGTCTATGTTGCCAGGTTCCTAGAAACAAATCAAAAAGAGCTTGATTAGACATTTCCTTAGTGCTGCTCGATCTGTAATAGGCAGACATTGGTGACAAACCGGATAACTGTCGCTGGCTAAATGGGTTCGTGAAATGGGCAGAATTGACCATCTGGAACACATGATAGCCTAGGAGGAAGACAGAATAGAGTCACCCGGCTCACGTGGACAGTATGGTTCCATTTTTGCTATTCCTCTAATTTTACATCCTTTATATCATGGGGGGCTTGAGTGTTTGGCTACTTCCTGGATCTCTATGTTTGTGTCGCTCTTTTTCCTTCCGTCCTTCCTTTTTCTATTCTCTTCTTCTTCTTTTATTCCCTTTGCCTTATCTATCCATGCTTCTTCCCTCTCATCAACGTGACGACTGCCCCATTATGCCCATACTACTCAGGATACATTTTTTGAAAGGGGGGTCTCCTCTTGTTTACATTTGTTTTTGATACAATGCTGGGTTACTACATATTGGATACAACTTTGTGGTTTCTTACATGTATGATCTTGAATATCCTTCTCCTTCTCATTCTTCTAATGTGCTATTTGGGATTAATGATATGTGCTGTACTACTGTACTTTTACATTTTCTTGCCCATTCTGTTGTATTGTATATGATTACTGTCTTTGACCTGTATGTCCTAAAACCTTAAAGTGGTTGTCAACTTGTGACAACCACTTTAACCTAAAGGTAAGCTGGCTTACCTGTAGGTGCCCTGCATATCTCCTAAACCTGTACAGTTCAGGAGATATGCAGTGTATTTGCTGTGCCGACGTCATGTCGGCACATGTGCAGTGAAGAAACGGCCTCTGTGCCATTCCTCCACTGCGACTGTGCCGTGAATGGCAGCTCCCGCGCACATGCGACTCCGGCCAGTCACAGCGCCGGAGTCGTGGCCCCGGAAGGCAGAGGGGCAGAAGATGGATGTGGCCTGGAGCGGGGACATCGCTGGACGTTACAGGCTTCGTTTGCAGGTAAGTGGCACATAATGGGCTACAATGCGATGCATAGTAGCCCATTATGCATCTACTTTTACAGGGGAATGTAGAGGAAGTAAACCCAATCTGGGTTTACTTCTTTGTTAATAAACAGATTAAACATAAATTCCCAACCACAACACAGAATCATTTTGAATGAAATCCATTTAACCTACCAGTATGTTTTTGAAAAGTGTGAGGAGACAAAGGAGAAGTAACTTTATGCAGAGAGTATTCATAGTAAGAATAGATTACCAAATCTCACATTACAAATGGCAAATTCCACAATCGTATGTCAGCCTTTCCCAAACAAATCATATTTGTGCTTCTGTTCCTCTGTGGGTTGATAGCTACAATCTGACCATGTCTGTAGACTCTTCTTCCACTTTGTGTGTTGTCCGGTTTTGGCTTGAAGCCCGGTTCACACTGATGTGAATGTGATGCGATATGAAATTCGAATGTCATCTGAAAATACATTGTTTTCTATGATGGCCATTTACAATGATGCTGTTGATTCGGATCTGGTTAAATAAAGGCTCCTGTGCGAGTTTAGTGCGGGTGTGGTGCAAATTTAATCTCCAGCTAAGCCCAGTCCCCTCAGAAATTGCATTCAATTCGCACCTGTCAAAACACAAATCGCACTGTAAAACTGCGTCAGTTCACACCACATCAGTGTGAACCAAGTCTAAGGCTGGCCATACATTATACAATTTTCTGTACAATATACCATTAGATTTACCAAAACCATATAATATGAGAGCAAATCTAAACACTTTCAATTTATATGCCATCAGGCAGGACCTTTCACTACATAGTTGAAGGTAAATCTGAAGGAAATTGAATAAGAAAATTGTATAATGTAGGGCCAGTTTGACATCAAGTTGAGATCATTCAGAATTCAATGATGGGTGCATTTGACCTGCAGATGACTTCCTTCTGATCTGTGTTTGACCTGCTTCGAGTGAGTTTGGCATTCCCAGAATTGTATATTTGCAAAACACACTTGAAGTGAACAAATGCCCTAATTATGGTCCTTTTGGTAGCCAGGCCGTAATTATGGTCCTGTTGATAGATTTTATATGGTGAGTTTAGATCTTGAAAAGCTAGCGTTGTCTGTAGATCAGGATTGGAAAATGAATATGATTAGAGCAAGGTTATGTACTCATAGCCTACTTTGACTGCAGGCTGCAAGAAAATGCAAAACATGGCAAAATCATGCTGCAAATTTTAGAGCGATTTTGCCGCGTTTTGCGGCCGGCAGTCAAATGTTCCTATCCTGAACATGATTCTCCCATATTCAGGAGAGGGAGGTTGAGGGAGATTGAAGCTCCCCTAACCCTCAGCAACACCTAAACTCTGCTAAAAGCCTTCCTTTACATTGACACATAGGCTTTTATGGAGTTGAATTTAGGAGCTTTGGCAAAAAATTTACAAAAGCTCCTAAACTGTACATGAAGCCTAAAGATCATATCAGTAGTTTTTGATGCCAAGATCTCAGAGTGTTTTTTGGCAACAATATCCTTGTACCCTATAAGATAAATATACTGGATTAGGGTTTAGGTGGTGAGGGTTCATGTTATGGGTTTAAAAGTCATTTAAGGGGTAGGTTAAAAGAGTTGTAAAGGCAGAAGGCTTTTTATCTTAATGCATTCTTAATGCAATCCCCTATTGGTTCTCACAACGGACAGTGGTGACAGCTCTTGTCCGATTCTCCAGCTGGAGAGACGTTCACCTTGGAAGGTACGACTCATCCCAGCCTTAGAGGGCAGCCTGACGCTGGCTCCTCTGTGATGGTTCCCTGGCTTATCCCCGCTCCCTCCTCTCGGCTCTCTCATATATCGTTCCGGGTAGAGACTCTAGTCCCAGGCTCACATTCAGACCTTCCTCCTTTGCCATCTGTCATCCTACTCCTATCACTTATGAGTGCATACATATTATATGTTATAATTTTAACACTTATTAACCACTTGCTTACTAGGCACTTAAACCCCCCTCCTGCCCAGACCAATTTTCAGCTTGCAGCGCTGTCACTCTTTGAATGACAATTGCGCGGTCATGCTAAACTGCACCCAGAATTTTTATCATTTTTTTCACACAAATAGAGCTTTCTTTTGGTGGTATTTAATCACTGCTGAGAAAATTTTGAAAAAAAAACTAGATTTTTTTAATAAAATTTGGAAAACAGGTAATCTTTTTCCTTCACTGATGTGTGCTGATGAGGCTGCACTAATGGGCACTGATAGGCTGCACTGATAGATGGCACTGATACACACTGATGAGGCGGCACTAATGGTTGGCACTGATGGGCGGCACTGAAGGGCACTGATTGGTGGTACTGATGGGCTCGGGTGGGCACTGGTAGGTGACGCTGATAGGCAGCACTGATGATACGGCACTGTGGGTATTGATTGGCAGCACTGGTGGGCAAAGGTAGGTGGCACTGTGGGCACTGGTAGATGGCACTGGTGGGTACTGGCAGTTAGCACTGGTGGGTACTGGCAGGTGGCATTGGCAGGGGGCACTGGTGGGCACAGAGGAGCCATCCGCGGCTCTCTGTGCAAGGGACCGATGTTCCTCTGACAGAAGCCAGTGATCGTCTTCTTTTTCCCCTCACGCTTGTAGTGTGAGGAGAAAAAAAATACCGATCACCGATCTTCTGTTTACATCACATGATCAGCTGTCATTGGACGACAGCTGATCACATGCTAAGGGGGCGGGACCGCCCCTTACTCCGATCTGTGATCAGCCAAGTCCCATGGACTCGCCGATCACAGAGCGTGCTGCATGCGGCCCGCAGGGACGTGCTGACAGCGCATGCTCAGGAGGACGTACACGGACGCCCTCTCCTGGCAATTCAGGTCCACGCTGTAGCCATCTTTCGGCTATAGCGCGGTCGTGAAGAGGTTAAACTGTGCTACACTATGCCTGCTGTCAATCAAAGTCAGTTAGCCAATCAGGGGAGAGAGGGGCGGGGCGGGGCTGGGTTGGGGCTCCGTGTCTGAATGGACACACAGAGCTTTGACTCGGCTTGGGTACCCCCATAGCAAGCTGCTTGCTCTGGGATCACTCAACAGGAGGGCTGCTCTTTGCAAAACCAACTGCAAAGACAAGGTAAGTATAACATATTTATTTTTATTTTTTTATTTTTTTAAACAAGACTTTACAATAACTTTAAGTGGTCATGGTAAGTTTCTGTGTTATGTAAACAGTTTATTATAAGGGAAATGTTGTGGGTTAAGTAAGTATCAAAGTGATTGTAAAGTGTTTTTTTTTCATGTTTTTTAAATAACAAACATGTTATACTTACCTGCTCTGTGCAGTGGATTTGCACAGAGCAGCCTGGATCCTCCTCTTCTCAGAAGAGTGACTCCACAGCAAGCAGCTTGTTATGGGGGCACCCGAGCCGAGTCACAGCTTCCTGTGTCCATTCAGACACAGAGCCCCGACCCAGCCCCACCTCCTCTCTCTCCTGATTGGCTGAATGATTTTGATTGACAGCAGCGGGAGCCAATTGCGCCACGTTGCTGTCTCAGCCAATGAAGAGGGGAGTCCCAGGCAGCTTAGACACTCCTGCAACATTGCTGGATAAAAACGGGCCCAGGTAAATATTAGGGGGGCTGCTGCACACAGAGGGTTTTTCTTGTCTCAATGCATAGAATGCATTAAGATAAAAACCCTCTGACTTTACAATCCCTTTAAAGTTCAGGCAAAGGACATCTCACACTAGTGATTCTTTAAATTTTGACAGATTGTTAAGACTCAGCTCCCATGTAGCATAGCTTACTTGCTGCCCAAACTAGACAGTTATCAGTTTGACACTGCTGTCTCACCAGTTTTTGAGATTCTTCAAGAGAGAACGTCCATTAGGGCCTGTTTTTAACAAACTTTTATTCACTTCAAACAGGGTTTTTTAATTCCCATACCCGTCTACAGGAATGCAAAACCTGCTTGAAGCAGGTCAAATGCACCTCTCGATAAATGCTGAATGATCCCACAAGCATCATAAACTGATGCCGTTGACACAGGGCATTAGAGAATTTGGCAGTAGCATTTTGGTTAGGTGTAAGCTTGCATTCACACTTGCCATTTATGAAACGCATGAAAATCGCATGTCACGCTTTCATTGCCGTTCATTGTTGCACCCCAAGTGCATTTTTAAACATTTTTAAACGTTGGTTTCTAGCTGTCAAGTTGAGTCGTTCAGGGGAGGTTGAAAAACATCCTGTGTACATGTAACCTGTAACCTTCGGGTAGCAAGCTGATGTTGTGTTTTTCTTTTTTATACTAGTTAACTAAATGTGTTCTTCAGTGGTATTTTTTCAGTATTTATTGTGGCTTTCCACTAATATCACAAGGCCCTCCGTTATTATTTGCTGTAGACAGTGGTGTATTTAGGGTTTGTGCTGCCCTAGGCCTGACTAAACTCGTGCCCCCCCCCCCAACAGTTGCGGAACGCCGGCTGCCCACCCAACAACTCATTGGTTGGGGCCTGCCGTCTGGGTCCTTCGGGATGCCCGGACCCCCACATATGTATGGGCTGTCCCCCCACCGATGGTGGCCTTGCCTGTATTATCATACTGGCAGCACTACAATTGCAAGCTGGCGGGGACTCTTTTCATGCTGCCCCCCTGCAAAGTGCCACCCTAGGCCTGGGCCTTGTTGGCCTAGGCCAAGATACAGCGTTGGCTGTAGACACCAAATATCCCTTTGCAGTACAGTGTCGTTTCAGTGTTTAGTAGTTACATTGTCTTTGGCTATCTGTAGCAATTCATGATAGTTGTATACGGCTTGTTCACTTGAGTTGCTTAATTGAATATTTTTATTGATTTTCAACCATTTGTTAAGGTCCAGTCATAGCCTGTGTAAAAAGCTGTGCATGTTTGGATGTGTAGGTTTAATGATGCTTGTGTAAAATGTCAATAATAATTACTTAGACTGACGCGTAGATTCTGTCTTCACAGATTCTTTGAAACGATCATGCACGTCTAGCAAGAAGGCAGATGTGGTAAGAGTCTTTTAATTCTTGTTTTTTTTTATATTTTTCATGTTGTATAAGAAGTTAATTTGAAAGGATTTTCAATGTTAATTAAAATATATATAACAACTCAGATCCGTCTTTGCACCCTCCTTATAAGAACATCACAGTGTTCATGCTGTTTTTTACATCAGCTTGGAAAAAAATCCATACAAAGATAAACAGCAATGATATACATTCGATCTTATTTATTTTATTTTTTTCAGAAAAGTAGAGTTTTCCTTAAAGCTGAACTCTAGGCATATATTAAAGACATATTACTGCTGTAGTTATTATGTTTTGCAGTGTAAGTATCTAAATTTGACATGGTATAAGCCTCTTGCATTCCCTGTACAGCAGTGGAAGGAAGAAGCAGTGCAAGAAACACGTTCATGCTCTGCTCACTGTTTATGAGTTCATAACTGTGCTGCTTTACCTTTCACTGTCCAGTTAACTTGCTGTCCGCCCCATAGCAGTTTTATTGCTACAGGGCGGCAGCTGTGTGCCGGTTCACGTGTGTATATATACCTGATGTGGCTCTTCTGGGTAGGGGGCGTGCATGCCCGTCGCGGGTGCCTCGTTCCTGCGGTGATTATACACGGTGAGAGCCGATCAGCGGGTACCGTGGACATGATGCCTGCCAGCACCCGCCGATCATTCGTTACACAGGCAGAATGGCAGTCTGCCTATGTAAACAAGGCAAATTGACGTTCTATCAGTAGGGAAGGCATGGATCCTGTGTTCCTGCAAAGCAAGGACATGGATCCGTGCCTTCCCCAACGTAAAAGCACCTCCCACAGTACACAGAAACAATAGCTAGGCACACAGTTAACTCTTTGATCACCCCTGATGTTAATGCCTTCCCAGCCAGTGTCATTAGTACAGTGACAGTGCAATTTTTTTTAGCACTGATCACTATATCTGTGTCACTGGTCCCCAAAAAGTGTCAAAAGTGTCAGCTAGTGTCACAATGTCTGTTGCAATATCGCAGTCCCACTATAGATCGCTGCTATTACTAGTAAAAAATAAATCATTAAAAATATCCCATAGTTTGTAGATGCTATAACTTTTGCGTAACCCAATCAATATTCGCTTATTGAGATTTTTTTTACCAAAAATATGTAGCAGAATACATATTGACCTAATCTGATTTTTTTCAATTTTTTATTGGATAGGTTTTATAGCAGAAAGCAAAAAATATATTTTTTTTTTTCAAAATTTTCGGTAATTTTTTGTTTATAGTGCAAAAAATAAAGAATGCAGAGGTGATCAAATACCACCACAAGAAAGCTTTATTTGTGGGGAAAAAAAGGACATACATTTTGTTTGGTTACAGCGTTGCATTACCGCGCACTCATTAGTTAAATTAACGCAGTGCTGTATCGCAAAAAATAGTCTGCTCAGGAAAGGGGGTAAATCTTCCGGAGGTCAAGTGGTTAAGGGCTAGGGGGGCTTGTGACAGCCTGAGCTCAGAGGAAGTGAGCTGAATTACCATGGACATCAGACTGGGGACATCTTGTGGCTGAAAAGAAGCAGGAGAGCTTTGGTGAATATTGGGTTGAAGGTGAATATTGCAGCAAAAGCTGCTTTGTTATATTGCTCCATATTGAACTATTCATTTTATCTTGTTATTCATGAGGTTTGTTTTAACGTAGCGCTAAAGACATTTTTTTTCTTTTTGGATAGAGTAAGGGAGGGTTATAACTCCTGTTAAGTTTTTTTTTTTTTTTTGCCATCTGGATCCCACTGATGATATTTCCCTTCACTTTCTAAACCAAGACACGACAGGAAGTGAGAGGATTTTTTTTCACATTGTCTACTCCAAACATGTATTCCTTTTTACTGTTGATTGTGTATTTAATACAAAAATGTTAGCGATTGTATTTGAACGTATCTGTGTTTTATTTCATTGTCTATATTTGTACAATAGGTTATGCAAGTTTATGTTGTATGTATATAAATCTGCCCTCCAACAATACAATTCTAGCCTCCTCACTGCCAAGCAGACCTATTATCACTCTCATTTACAACTTATCCTGTCCCTGTCAACTCTTCTCTACCTTCAACTCTCTAGTTCGTCCTCCACTGCCTCCACCCACCAACTCACTCACTGCCCAGGAGACCGCCAATCACTTCAAACAGAAGATTGATACAATTTGCGAGGAGATCTCTGCTGTTCAAATACCCTCCATGCTTTACACTTCATGCCCACAGGTACAATCATTACTTCCCTCTTTCAACCCCATCACTAGACCATAGACGAGGTTGCTAAACTGTTTGCCAACGTTTATCTTACCACCTGCCCTCTGGATCCTGTTCCCTCATAAATACTACGATCACCCTCTGGCTCTATTCTACACTCTCTAACCCACATCTTCAATCTCCTCCTCTCCTCTGGCATCTTTCCCAACTCTTTAAAACATGCACTAGTCAGCCCCATGCTTAAAAAGCCCTCACGGGACCCATCCGAACTTGGCAACTTACGCCCCATCTCCTTGCTCCCCTTTTTATCCAAACTCCTTGAACGTCTGGTCTACAACCGACTGAGCGACCACCTTACTGATAATAGCGTTCTTTATCCCCTTCAGTCTGGTTTTTATCCTCAACACTCCACAGAAACTTCTCTCCTAAAACTAACAAACGATCTACTAACGGCCAAAACCAACGGACACTTTTCTGTACTCCTACTCCTGGGCCTCTCTGCTGCCTTTGATATGGTTGACCACCCCCTCCTCATGAAAAAACTCCACGCTTTTTGGTCTCCGTGACTGTACTCTTCGCTGGTTCTCATCCTACTTATCCAACCGCACCTTTAGCGTTACTTACAATTCTACTTCCTCCTCTCCTCTTCCTTTCTCTGTTGGGATCCCCCAAGGTTCTATTCTTGGACCTCTCCTAGTCTCAATCTACACCTGCTCCCTGGGTCAGCTGATAGCCTCCTACATCCAATCACTGTCCAAATCTTGCCGCCTCAATCTCCGCAACATCTCCAAAATATGCCCCTTTCTAACCAATGACACAACAAAGCTCTTAATTCACTCACTGGTCATCTCTCACCTCAACTACTGCGACTCCCTTCTCATTGGCTTACCTCTACATAGTCCATCCCCCCTTCAATCCATCAGGAATGCTGCTGCCAGACTCATCCACCTTACCAATCGCTCTGTGTCTGCTACTCCTTTCTGTCAATCCCTCCACTGGCTTTCACTCACCCAACTAATTCAATTCAAAATACTAACAACTACTTACAAACCCACCCACAACTTAGCCCCCAGCTACATCACTAGCCTAGTCTCTAGATACCAACTCACTTCCGGTTCCGGCGCCTCATGGCTTCGCTGCACGTTAGCTCAGCTCCCGCAGTAAGCCTCTGAAATCTGCCTAAAAAACCACCCCACCCGCCCTGATCGGTTTCATCCAGACCGGAGGCACTCCCCTGGAATCTAATGGAGCGATACCTCGACAAAAGTGCACCTCGTCCGCCCCCGCAGGTACGTGGAGCCGCGGATCCTGGACAGGCCATGCCGACTGTCATGGTGGGCACATCGGGAGGAACGTTCGCGCCCGGAACGATCGCGCCCGAAGGAGCGATCGCATTCGGAGGAACAGTCGTACCCGGAACGATCGTGCCTGGGGGAATGTCCACACCTAAACCTTCGGACCTCGCAACGACCGCGGGTTTACACAATACGGAGCTGATTGCTCAAGCTGTGGCTGCTCTCCTAGCCCCACAAATTGAATCTTCAGTCCAAAGAGCAGTGCAGGCAGGAATGGCCCAGCTGCACAGGGACCTGAGGGAACAAGCCGACAGGCTCACTGAGGCCGAACAGAGAATCGCACATGTGGAAGAGGAGCTGTATCACACGCAAGATTCAGACAGGGCCCAAGAAACGCAACTACGGTGGATAATGGAGAAACTCGAGGATCTCGAAAATAGATCTAGAAGGAGCAACTTGAGATTCATAGGGATCCCCGAGTCAATCCATCCTACGGCTCTCCCCCAATTCTGCGCAGTCAAGATCCCGGAAGCACTAGGCCTGAGTAGCCCTTGCCAAGTAGAACGGGCACACAGACTGGGCCCTCCTGGGTCAGAACGCACCACTCCGAGGCCGACCATAGCCAAATACTTAAACTACGCAGATAAACATAACATCCTGCAAAAATTCAGACAAAAAAAGACTTTAATCATCGATGGAGCAACAATCCTTATATTCGCTTATTATTCAGCTGAGGCAGAGAAGAAAAGGAAGACCTTTCAACCTGTGTGCTCCGAGCTCTTCAAGAGAAACATAAAATTCACCTTAGCCTTCCCAGCCATACTACGACTGAAAGCACCATCGGGTGAACAGATGGCCTTCCATGATCCCTCTGAGGCAGAACGGTTCCTGCGCTCACAAAGCACTCATTCATATGCATCCGTGGTGGCCAAAGATGCCCCAGCCCAACGCCCGGAAGACCATAGAAGCCCAAGAAAGGACTCAGCTAAAAGGCAGAAAACAAATGGTATCCGTCATAATAGCATTGAAATCTCCACCTGAAGGTGCCAATCTGATGACCTCTTCATCCACTTATTTTGACACCAAGACAGTGGCAGATGAGTATAACTTTTATTGGCTGTGACCCATGCCACACCATGGCCACACGGTCATCTTTCATTTTCATCTTCGTAACCTTCTTCCAAGCAGGGACCTCATTATTATCCTCTCACACAGTTTTTTTTGTTCTCATCTTCTCTCCCCTTCTCCCTTTGAATGGGAAGACTCTTCTCCACAAGGAGCACATGTTACCCCCTTGCAAGTAAACAGCACAATGGTTCATGTTTACCCACCTTCAAGCATCCTGGTCGCTAACCAATTGATGAGACTATTCTCGTCTATACACATGTACCTGTCTATATGTTTATGCTCCCTCAGTGTGTCCCCCCTCCTTCTGTTATATCACCTTCTTCCACACGGACTGCCTCCCTTGTTTCAGTAATATACTCAAAAAATCTATCAGCCATACTACTACTGTAACCATGGTGGTTACATCTAAAATTTTAATGGGGTACATCAACTTCCTACACTCTTTAGGGAGCCACATTACTTGCAGTACTACCATGTGGAAGAAAGTGAAGTTGCTACTATTTGGATATGTTTTGTTCTTAAACCTATGCTCTATGTTTCAAGTATCACACCTACCCCCCTGCTGCATACCCTCCTCGATCACACTAACACCCCAATTACCCCCCTCTGCAAGACCGGTTCTATAAGAATATCACACGAGGTGGCCACCCCCCTATATAAATCCAGACCACCTGCCGTTTAATCCATGTAAATTATCTTCAATAGACCCAACTTTCCTTACCTTTTCATAAAGATAGTATCATGGAATGTTAAGGGACTTAGATCCCCTAACAAACGCATGAAGATATTGAGACATCTTCAACGACTACGGGCGGATATAGCGCTACTCCAGGAATCCCATCTACCATCCGGGGACTTTGGGCGCATGAAAAAATTGTGGGTGGGCACGGTCATAGGGTCCGAAGCGGCGGGAAGGAAGGCTGGAGTCCTAATCCTGATCCATAAAAACTTTAAAGGTCAGATAATTACCACGGACACTGACACCCAAGGCAGAATAGCTACGATACATATCAAATGGGGAAACCGGGAACTTAACATTACAAACGTCTATGCTCCAAACAACCCAGGGCTAACTTTTTATGCAAACCTCTCTACCCACCTCTTGAAGCACCCCCTTATCCCCCATGTGATCGGGGGTGACTTTAACTCCGTCATGTGCTCCCTAGCAGACAAATCCTACCCCACCCCCCCCAAACCAACCTCAAACAAGCGCATACAACGACCCCTCTGGCGGACACCATAGAATCCCTACATCTAATTGATGTCTGGAAATTAATGCACCCAACTGACCGGGAATTTACCTATTTTTCACCCCCACACAAAATGTTGTCCAGGATAGACTACCTGTTCACTACTGAGTCACTGCTAACATCGAATCGGACATACATGAAATGGCCATCTCTGACCACACGCCAATATCGATCTCGCTGATGGATAGCGCCTCCACCCCGCACCCAAAACTGTGGCGCTTCCCATCTCATTTAACTCATAATCCCGACTTTCAAAACTATATGAAAATAGCCTGGGAGGAGTATTCTCTCACGAACCAAGAACATCAGACAAATCTGAACCTCTTCTGGGAGGCAGGGAAAGCCTTTCTAAGAGGGAAGGTGATCTCATATGCAACATCCTATAAACGACGATCACTAGCCAAATACCGCCTAGCCAGCACACAACTCAAATTAGCCCAATCCACCTTAGCCTCGAACAACACCCAAGCAAATAGAGACAGATGGCAATCTGCTAAGCATGCATTTGACCTTTGGGCAGATACCTTAGAACTATCCCGTAGAACGCACACAGATGCCATGTATTATCAACATGGAAACAAGTCAGGCAAACTACTAGCCAGACTATGCAAAGGACCATACACCCCAACCCACATCACAGCCCTAAAAGACAAGCTAGACCGAACACATTCTAACCCACAGGACATAGCCCATACCATGCTCGAATACTATACTACTCTCTATTCCCTAGACAAGACAGACCCCCTAAAAGCGCAACATTTCCTTAGCCAACTGAACATCCCAAATATCACAACAACCCAACTTGAAAAACTGAACGCCCCGATCTCACACGCAGAAATTCTCCTGGCCATAAAGAACACATCACCAAATAAAGCGCCAGGGCCTGATGGCTTTACAGGTGAATTTTATAAGTCACTCAAAGATATCCTTAGCCTGACTCTGACCAGAGTATACGACCATATTTGGTCAGGGGGACAATATCTACCCACTGGCAACCAGGCTGTGATAAAACTTCTAAGCAAAAAAGGCAAAGATCCACTAGCCCCGGGGTCCTACCGCCCTATATCTCTTCTAAACCTGGATGCAAAATTTCTATCTAAAATCATTGCAAATAGATTGGCAGATATCATCCCCTCAATAATACACCCCACCCAATCCGGCTTTGTCCGTGGCAGAACGGCAACACTCAATAAAGTTCTATCAGTACTGGAATACGCAAAAAAACACCCAAGCCAAGATACGGCCATCATAACTCTCGACGCCGAAAAGACATTTGATAACGTAAGTTTCGAATGGCTATTTCTAGTCCTACGCGCCTTAAATTTCCAGGGCCCTTTCCTCCACACCATACAACAGATGTACGCACACCCCACGGCCAGAATAGTTGCAGCAGGCATACTGACCCCTGAATTTCAACTACATAAGGGTACGAGACAGGGCTGCCCCCTATCCCCCTTGCTTTTTAATCTGGCCCTCGAACCCCTATCTAGGTATCTAACCACTAAGGCCCCCCTCCATGGAGTAAAGGTAGGTGAACAAGAGCTACGTACAGCTCTGTTCGCCGATGATGTTCTTATTTTTACATCAAACCCAACTAAAGATCTACTTATTGTCAGAGACATCTTTGAGGACTTCCGTACTTTGTCAGGACTATGGATTAATTATTCTAAAAGTGAAATTCTCCCCCTGGGCGCTACAAAACACCATTCGTGGATAACACTCTCCCCCTTCGCCCTGGCGACCACACATATCACCTACCTAGGTATTCAGATTGGTAAAACCCCCTCCTCTCACTACACCTTGAACTACCCTCCACTGTTCACAAAAATAACTCAGGAGTTGACTCGATGGATGGACCTTCCGCTATCGCTCTTGGGGAGATGTCGCCTTTTCAAAATGGTGAGCTTCGCCAAATTACTATACCCACTTCAAACGCTGCCTTTGCTCCTAAAGCAGAAAGACGTCCAAACCCTAAATACTGCCATAGTGAAGTTTCTATGGCGGGGCAAGAGACAGCGAATATCACAAACAAAGCTTTATCCCCCCAGGAGCGATGGTGGGTTAAATCTCCCGCATATCAGGCTGTATAATATTGCTTGCCTCCTACACACAGGTATAGACTGGATAGCCAATACTGCTCGCTACTCTAACGCTTCCCTAGAATCATCTATGGTTCTGCCTTATACGTTACCAGCTTTACTGCATACAAAATGGAGCCATGTCCCGGTACATCTTCGACAAAATCTTTTGCTCAGAGACACCATCATTGCATGGAGGGAGTCGCAGAAAATACTAAAAATGTCACCTTTCATCTCACGACACTTACCCATAAGGGAAAATCCCCAGTTCCCGGCACCACAAGAAAACGTAGCCTTCCAACTATGGGAAGCACATGGACTGTCACATATGTTTCTACTCTTCAACGAAGAAACAGGCAAAGCTGTGCCCTTCGTGGACCTTAGCAAAAGATATAACCTACCTCCTTCTCACGCTTTCCACCACACTCAATGTTTAAGCTTTGTACATCATACTCACAAGCTTCCCACCTCCCCTTTCCGTCCCTCCATAATCGACCAGCTACTTGACAAGGACTCATTCTCCATATCTGATATATATAAACCTCTCCACCGAGAAGCCGTACCATCACCAATGGAAGCAGCTGCTTCAAAATGGATAAAAGACTTTCCTTCGGAGAACCTAGCGGAGAAAATACTTCTGGGACACAATATGGTTCTACGACATACGTCATGTGAAACTTGGAAGGAATCTCAACTAAAGTTATTACACAGAGCCTTCATCCCTTTTCTAAAAAGTAAAGAGGACCCAAAGTCAGCATCATGTACTTGGTGCTGTTCGGACAAACCATCACTCGCGCATCTCTTTTGGAAGTGCCCCCAGATTCAGACCTTCTGGGACAAAGTGGTGGAGTTCATTAAGATCTTCACTAATATACAGGTTGTAAAGGCTCCAGAGTCGCTCTTATTTGGGTTCCTAGACCGATCATATCTCAGTGGCTTGTCAAGCCCAACATCTACAATTCACATGCCCTTGATTCATACAACTCTCCTGACCGCCCGTAAAGCTATCTTGAAATGCTGGACTAAGCCTCTTGGACCCTCCTTAAACTTGGTACAACAAGACTTGAAATGGCTACTTTACATGGAAAGGCTTAACTCAATCTTCTCAGACTCATCCTCTAGCCGACAATTCCAAAATAAATGGCATCTCTTCATGCAGGTGGCCCTTCAGCCAAAGGAAGCTGAAGCCATCATCAAAGCCCCCCATTGCTACCATGATGACACACGGTAACTATATCTTGGACCCTGATGAAGCACTTACCCCCCCCCCCCTGATCTCAAGACCTCACCCGTTGCCCTTGACTCCATTAGGGCCCAGGATGCAACTTTTTCTTTTTTCTTTTTTTGTTCTTTGTCTTTTACCTTATTGCTTTGATATATGTACCGTTATATTTCCTCTCATGATGTCATCTCAAGGTCCATCCATCATGGTGATAATGAAAACCACACCAAACGGCCCCATATCCCCACTGGTCTACCAGCTCTACATATACAAAAACCCTGCCACCGGCATCTGCACCTCCCCTCCTTTAGGTATGGACACATACCCCTCCCCCCTCTTCACGTCTGGGTATGCAGCACCCTCCGTCTATGCGCACGCATGTGCACCATCCAAATCCTGTTTCCCCCTTCCTTCCCTCACAATCTACATGAGTTCAGGTACAGGAAACGCGAGACTCAGGTCACTCCTAATCTCCATTATATTACATATCACCCACCCTCTATGTATCTCGCGCTTTAGGGTGACCTTCCAACACCTTCTACCCCCCCTATTGTTCCTCCTTAACACACTGGTTTTTGCTATGTATTTCATGGTCTGTTTCATAACTTCATCTACTGATAAACGGGTGTGTAATAGTAAAATCTTTGTTAACTTTGATGCTAGTGAAAATCCTTGTACTTTCAATGACCTTTGTACATGTAAAATTTCAATAAAATCTTTAAAAAAAAAAAAAATACCAACTCATTCTTGCCTCCAGGACTTTTCCAGAGCCTCTCCAATCCTATGGAACCCCTTACCCCAATTTGTCAGACTATCTCCTACTCTATTAGCTTTTAGACGATCCCTGAAAAGCCTTCTCTTCAGAGAAACCTATCCTACCCACACCTAACAACTGTATTTTCATTTTCTACATCTTTGTACCTTTAAAAAAAACAAACTTAGAGCAAGTGTGCATTTACTTAATGGTCCATGATGCCCTCAGAATCCCTGGCAAGCCACATGCTTACCTGTGCCTTCTTTGCTGAGTTCTAAACTTTAAAATAGGGGTAAAGAAACATCACTGAAGAACAGTAATACATGCTCCACAGACTCAGCCAGTTTAGTAAAGGTTTTTTTTTTTTTGAACACAACTGCTTTAAGTTAGCCTAGGTTCACACTGAAATGCGGGTTTGAACTCACGCGAGTTCAGTCCAACTTCGGGGGCGATTTGCGGGTTCCTGCACAGATGTGTACTGAAATCGCCCCCGAAGTCGCCAAAAGTAGTGCAGGAAGTACTTTTGGGAATTGGTGCGGCGCCGCAAAGTCGAAGTTGCACTGGTTTGGCTTATGCCGTTGCCAACAATAGGCGCTGATTTGGCATGCGATTTGACATGTAGGGGGGGCTTAGAAATGCACTGAAATTTCGGCTAGGCTGAAAATGGTGTTATCGGCCTATAAGAGGAAAAGGTGCTGATAATGACACTGAAAACACATGATTTTGCACCAATTTTGATGCGATTTTGCGCCGATGATTTTACGGTGCTCATGGTGTGTTTTTCATAGGTCATGTGACTCAAAAACCGCATCAAAAACATAACACGGGTGTGTTAATGATGCGTTCTTGCTGCGTTTTCAATGCATTTCAGCTGGGAGGTGCGTTTTTTTTTAACTGACCAAAAATGCAGCAAGCGGGATTTTTAACACCACAATGGAAGCCCAATGGACCAGTGTGCAGACATACATAGATTTTAAAGGGATACATTTTTCTTGAGCTTTGATTGCGCTAAAGGTGCCAATAATTGGCCGACGATAAATTTGTATTAATTTAAATTGAGGATATTAATTAAAATATAATACAATTATATATAAAATATAAATATTGTTTAAAAACTGTAATTTTCGGCCAAGTGCATCCTGCATTTTCAGTTTCGGCACCAAAGTTTCCTTTTGGTGCACCTCTACTTTAAGTACTTTCATTCTTAATCCCTTTTTTTCTTTCTGCTTCCTTATTGTGTCTATTCCTTTGTAATACCCTATTTCTGTAAATATTTTGTTTGTACCATTTTAACTTTTCTTTTATTAACCAATATTTTTAAATTGTTAACATTATCACTAATGACAAAACTTTAAGAATCCCTGTTTCTTTAAAGACGAGTGCTACCATCTGGTAAATCTCTGAAATATTCCTGTCTGTTGTAAATTAAAGACATTTATTAAAAGAGTCACAACTGTTATTGCAAACATTGTGAAGGTTTATAGTCCAATAAAATGTCTGGTGGCAGTGTAACAGGTTAACTGTGTGTTAACTAAGCCAAGTGTCATTTGTCCTCACCACCTATATTGTGGTCCCACAAGCTGGAAAATCTTTGTGCATGGTGACAGCGTGGTGTGAGTGAGACCAGTCGTTGGTGAAAGTGGCTGGGGTCTGACACCGCATTCATCAAAACAACAGTATGGTGAAATAGTTTTACTTGATGAAGATCTACGCATAGCAGCTAATTCGATTCTGTCTGCCATTTTCAAAAGTAGCTTAAATGTGACATCTGCTGTATAATGAGTTGCCATGTGCAACAGCTCCACTTAATAAATTGAACTGATAAAGTGCCATTGTTTGCTGTTGTGTGGTACTTAGATGAATCACTGTTTTATTCTGTGTTGGTGTATATAGTTGCAGCCTGGGACAATATTGATGCTTAAGTAATTTGTGTCTTTGAGCTATGTGATTACTGAGTAGAAACCCTATACTTATCAATTATAAAATGACAACCTTAGCAGTCTAAGAAGTCTGAACAGTACTATTTTTACTGTATGTCTTCAATGTGCCATATGGAGAGCATTATGTAAACGCTGTCTTTTCTTTTAATACGCAAGTCATAAAAGTTATAGTTGATGGAAATGTTCTCAGTTCAGCTTCCCTTTTAGTAATATACAGTGAACACTATTTTTGTAGGAACCTCTGATGACTTTTTTCTTTAATGTAGAACATCATCAGAAAATAAAAGTATGCAGCTGTAGGTTGAGTGCTTTGATAAAAACTTACAGGTGACCTAGAATATCCTCCAAGGTTACTGTGAAGGTTTCAGTCTATTTAATTCATAGCTGTCCTTTACATCATTTACAGCAATGTAAAACATATTATGGCTAACCATATATAGCTCCTTGGAGAGAGTTAGCAGTAGAAGACTATTCTTGGTACTCATTTAATTACAAACCCAACCACAAGAGAGGGTAGGCATGGTGTTTCTGAAAGTATCACTAACTGTCGGGATTTCTTTCATCTTCCAGAGGCAATGTAATTGGAATCACTGGTTTAGGTCTGGATGTAATCTGCTATGCCCTGCCGTTTTTTCAGACCAGTGCCAAACTTTTATCCTTTCTTTTTGGCATAGTTTTTACCCATTACTGGAGCCCCACTTCTCCTCTGTAAATGTTTGCACCTGTTGAAGAAAGCTGTAAGGACTTTACATCTCAGTTTCTATGGTCAGTTCTGTTTATAGGTTTAAATAATATAACTTAGTTTGGGCTAAGTGGCTAAAAGCACATGTACACTTATGTTGGGGTAGGATTTCTACCATTTTTCATTATGGTGTTCCAAGGTGGTGTACAAAGCCACTTTTAATCATACTAAATGCATGTAGCACTGCCTCCATAGGGATTGCTGTGTGTAGACTTCTCTGGGCTTTTCCCCTTCTTATCCTGCCACCAGTTGTTATGGGCTTTCTCAAAAGCACCCGTACTCTCACCCGCTCGTTTCCGATAATCAATCCAGGGAGTTTTGGTATTTATTGTTGGAACATGGATAGGAGAAGGGAATAGTGGGATACTCCAACTGGAACTAGTTACAATTGAGGACAACTCTCACTTGGCCTTACAGGTTAGATGTGGTAACAGACTTGCTGTTATATCATACAACACTTGTATGGGAAGAGTAAGTCCTTTGCTTGCTCTGGCAGCAGACTTGATGAAACTGTTTCTCTTCAGACACTCATTAGCATCCCCTTTCACTGACACCCATCCTCTGACTCTAATAGCTGAAGGGATGGCCCTCACAGGACAGGCCCCAAGGCACAGATCTGTACTCACTGTAGGCCGAAGCAGATCATTTCTAGCATGTCTCCCTTGTGGTCAGTTCTGCAGGAGCTATTCTCAGATTCCAGCCGAAGACCCGAGCACATGTGCCCTTGGCATTTATACAGTCACCCAGCATGCATCGAGGCACTTTCCTCTGCCAATAGCCATGGCTGTAACAATGCCTGTGCTCTCAACTGTCAGGTTTCCAATATGCCCCCCTATTGGACCAGTGTAAAAACATTCAGACAATATGAGCAGAAAATGAACACCGTGAGCAGACCCTATGAATGGATTCTGCTCCTTGGAAGGCAGAGAGCATCTAAATTTACCTGGCAATCTCACTGGTAAGTAGAGAGAAACAAAACTATACTCTCTTCTAGCACTTACCTAGGAGGGTGCTACATGCACATGAAAGCTGTCAGGTAGATTTAGGGCCCATGCAGATGAGTGTAAACAATAGGGGTGCAACTAACGATTATTTTCATAATTGATTAGTTGGCTGATTATTGTTTTGATTAATCGATTATTCGGATAATAACCTTAAAAAACATTAGTGTAAAATTTAGTTAATATGTAGTTTTTTTTTTTGTAACCACTTCATATCCAAGCCATTTCTGGCACTCCCCTCCTACATGTACAAATCATCATTTTTTTGCTAGAAAATTACTCAGAACCCCCAAACATTATATATGGTTTTTTAGCAAACATTCTAGGGAATAAAATGGCGGTTGTTGCAACTTTTTATGTTATGCGGTATTTGCGCAGCGATTTTTTGAATTCATGAATTAAAAAAAAAACAAAACAGTAAAGTTAGCCCAATTTTTGTTCATAATTTGAAAGATGATGTTACGCAGAGTAAATAGATACCCAACATGTCACATTTTCAAATTGCGCAAACTTGTGGAATGGCGCCAAACTTTGGTACTTAAAAATCTCCATAGGCGATGTTTTAAAAAAATTTACAGGTTAGGTGTTTTGAGTTACAGAGGAGGTCTTGGGCTAGAATTATTGCTCTCACTCTAACGCATGCGGCGATACCTCACATGTGTGGTTTGGACGTCGTTTACAAATGCGGGCGCGACTTACGTATGCGTTCGCTTCTGTGCGCGAGCTCGCGGGGACAGGGCGCTTTAAATTTTTTATTTTTTTTTTTATTTCTTATTTTACTTTTATTCTTTTTATTTTTACACTTTCACTTTAATTTTTTTTTTTATCACTTTTATTCCTATTACAAGGAATGTAAACATCCCTTGTAATGGGAAAAGTGTGTGACAGGTCCTCTTTATGGAGAGATGCAGGGTCTATAAGACCCTACATCTCCCCTCCATACTGGAAAGGCTGAGATCAGAAAAAAAAACGGACAATCTCAGCCTTTCCTTCCCCTTTAACTGCCTTTGTTTACTTCAGAGACCCGGACGTGACGTCATGACGTGCACCCGGGCCTCCGAAAGCCATAGAGATGACCAAGGGCCATCTGTCCCTTGGAAATCTCTGGTATCAAGTTCCGGCGGCAGGCGATTCCGTCTCCTGGTCACCGATCACTCAGGTGAGTCGGGAGAAGCACCGGAGGGTGATGGGGCATTTTTATTTT
>BLSH010073489.1:353938-366714 GCA_018402905.1 Glandirana rugosa | reverse complement strand
CTCAGCCTGACCCCGTCCCCTTTATCTCCTCATTGGCTCACTGACTTTGATTGACAGCAGCAGGAGCCAATGGCGCTGCTCTGCTGTCTCAACCAATGAGGAGGGGCAGCCAAGTCTCTTGTGCAACATCGTTGGATCTATTCTAGATGGACCTCAGGTAAGTATTGAGGGAGGCTGCTGCACACAGAAGATTCTTTATCTTAATGCATATAATGCATTAAGATAAAAAAACCTTCTGCCTTTTACAATCAGTTTAAAATATCGCCTATAGGTCTGACTCACTACAGAGGTGTGTATCAATGCCTCTTATAGCTCACTCTACTAGGAATATCACTCACATAATCTATATGTACATTCTCATTTCATTATACAATATATCACAGTTACATTTAACATGTAATATGTGTAAACCCCAAAAAGTGACTATATGACAGTAATGAGGTGTCCAAGAGAAGGCTGTATGATTCTCAAAGGGTTTTTTTTTTTCAGGGATTAGCCCACTTCTTCATGAGAGAGGGAGATGTACACAATCTATGAGTAAACATTATACATACTAAATTGGTTGTATACCCTCTCCATCATTACAATTGCTCTTTCAAATAAATGTGAATTAATTGCACTCTAACATCAGGTCACCACAATCATTAATTACTGCACTGCTGGATCCCCAGGGGTGAGCATAGGAGCACTATAGAGGGGAATCAAAGTGGGAGAAGGAACAACTGTGTAAACTAAAGTTATACTTTTTCCATAACCCCAGTACATAGTACTGGTTAAAATTGGCACTCCATATGTGACTACAGACCTGATAGTGTGGGAGGGCTGCTTGATAGGTGAGAGCATGGTATGTAGGTTAGTAAAATTCCCAATATTACCCAAGGAAATAACCTGGACCAGAATATAATAATTGTATCTAAGTTTGCTAGTATATATACAGTATGACTAAGGTTGACAACCATGATGTCCTTATATAATCGCACCTAATTAAGTGTTATGATTTCCTTTAATCAGGGAGGGTGTTCTATAGGTTTTAACTGATGACGTATCTGTACTTTGAGCACTACTTCATTTTTTTAAATATACTAATCTACAATACAGTACATGTAAATTATGTTATGGTGCCTGTATTGGTATCCACTTTTTCTTCACCATATAACAAGCAATGCTTAAGAATGTTATTTTCTTATAATATGTTTACTTTAAACCACCCTTATAGTTGACCTTTACAATATACAATCTAATTTTTTAAACAAAGATCTAGGATGGCTGTTTTATTAAACAGATATCCTAGACCTCCTTCCACGTGACTTTACCTAGGCTGAGATCATGGGTGTATCTATCATTAGAGCAGCCCACACAACTGATATGGGGCCTGAGTGTGGGAAGGTCCCCCATTAAGAAGGCCGTTAAGGTAAATTAAACATAGAAATCCTATCTGCATGTGAAGATAATGCAAAGCAAATACTAAAGGGTTAGAGGTTGCAGAGGTGGCAGTTGTCACTAGTTCCTGTAAACTGTTCAGGTAAGAAGAGCTGTCGTCAGATGTAAAGGACAGCAGAATTTTGTAGTTCTTAAAAAAAAATAGAGTTTTTTGGTTATATAGTAATTGTGTGCCAGAGCAGGTATTATTACTTTTTCTACTGCTGTTGTTTTTTTTTAATAACTACTGGACCACGGTTTACAGCACTTGCTTATTGTGGCAGTGGAAGTGGTCGGAAATCATAGAATTTACACTAAGGCCCTGAGATGCTGGTAGACTACTGAAGAAAGAGTAGTTAGCTGAAAAATTAAGGATAAAAATTAATTGCCTGCACTGCTGTACCAAGGTTGCAAACCATCCATATTTCCACTGACAGTTTGTAAATAAACACCCTGATTTTAGTGGTTTTAGGGGCACTGATACAGCTGCATTAAATAGCCACCATGAACTCTGTGGAGGGGGCTGTCCACAGCTAAGTGCCTCTGGCTTGGGGCCCATCTGTAGGAAGGTTCACTGGTTTGCTCTGGTGGTGGCATTGACTCGAAGATCCAGGAGCTGTACGACTGTGCATTGCAAAAGGAAGCATGGCTTAAGAGGGGTATGCTGAATCAGTAATGCCAGCACAAGTGGAAAGTAAACAAAATTTCCTATACCAAGTAATGGAGAGAGCACATAGGTGCAAAGGGGTATGCTGGAACTTGTAGTGCCATGACACTTGAGAGACCTAAATTTTTCCTATACCTACCTGTGAGCACATGTAGTTAGGATGAGGCACATAGTTTACCTTGGGTTGCTGCCAGCAGTAGAAGATGTGGACAAGGTTTGGAGTTATGTAGGCGGGAGATTTGAAATAGAGCATACACCTCTAGATCTTGGTAATTTGCTGCCATACCACTGCCTTAATGTGGTTGTAAACCTCAGACATGAAATATCAACAAAGCATATCCCTCTATAGTGTGTATTTGTCTCAATTAAGAGCACAAAGTGTCACTTTTGCCTAATTGGGGCATAATTGGTGGGTAGGCATTCTGTACACCAAACAACCCCTTTACCCCCTCCCCCCCAGCTATCTCTCTCCTCCCTCTTTCTCTGTCCTCTACCCCCCCCTTCTCATTTCCTCCCCCTCTCTTTTCCACTCTCTCTCCCTCCCCTTCTCTTTATGCTAACATAAATACATGAATGACAGTATTGTCACAGTTTGAAGTGGTTGTAAAGGCAGAAGGTTTTTTTTTATCTTAATACATTCTATGCTTTAAGATAAAAAGCCTTTTGTGTGCAGCAGCCCCCCTAACACTTACCTGAAGTCCCTCTCTGTCCAGTGATGTCCACAAGTGAATTAGCCGTCTGAGATTTTCCTTCCTGATTGGCTGAGACACAGCAGCGGCGCCATTGGCTTCCGCTGCTTTCAATCAAAGCCATCTAGCCGATCAGCTCGGGTGCCCCCATAGTAAGCTGCTTGCTGTGGGGGCACTGAACAGGAGGGAGGGGCCAGGATCACAGAAGAGGGAGCCGAGAAGAGGAGGATCTGGGCTGCTCTGTGCAAAACCACTGCAACAGAAGGGGTAAGTATAACATGTTTTTTATTTTTATAGGAATAAAAAGGAGTCTT
Source organism: Glandirana rugosa (assembly GCA_018402905.1). NCBI lineage: Eukaryota > Metazoa > Chordata > Amphibia > Anura > Ranidae > Glandirana > Glandirana rugosa. The sequence continues at coordinate 363,625 of BLSH010073489.1, read as the reverse complement.
TACAATCACTTATCATCAACATTTTGCTATGGGGCTCCATGATCTGTACTTATGCCCCTGACTGTGGTGAGGCTATCAGTTTGCTGCAGGCAAGAGGAAGTGTTGCCTCAGTCTCCTTTAACCCAGTGATCAGACTCACTATTTGGTCAATCCCTGACTTGCGAAATATTTTTTGAATGCAGATACATGTTCCAGACCAGTGATGCACTAAATAATAAAACAAGGATAAGGATGACAGCTTTGGGGTGTAAACCCTAAATTACAAGTTAGCAGTGGCACCTTCTGAGTTTGGATCCTGACAGATCCTCTTTAAAGGCCATCATTCTCAGTAACAAAATAAGCATCTCATGTTGCTGGTGATTTACTCTGCAATTAGGTTTAAACCCCACAGGAAACACTAATAAGTAAGGCCGCCCAAGAAAGCTTGTCATATATTTGCATATAAAAGCCGCTGTTATTGACACAGTATCATATTTATTGCAGATGCTCAGATCCTGTTGTCATAGAAACAGTTTAGTAGTCAAAAATACTTTTTTTTTCTGCTCTCAAAGTTATGCTAATAGGCACAGTTTCTTTGGAAAGATAATCGGAATATTTCAGACAGTAAACTGTAACTTTGCTTCCACAGGCTTGGCTAAATAGCCATAGTTGCTCTTTAATTTCCTTTGACCAGACTATTTAAAAAGTGGTGCCCTCCCTTCATCCCTACATTGACAGGATCAAATTATGTTTACATGCCTTTGGCAGCTTTTAGGTTTTCTTTTCTTGCTGTTTAAATCTCCCTTACAAAGCAGGATTCCAATCTGGCAGGACTTGTAAAAGAATTAGCCAAAGAAATAAATATTTCCTTATTTCATTTGAAAGGGATGGTTTATTCTGTGCAGGAAATGCCATGAGACAACAGTTCAGAGGGAGGAGATAGGATGCCAGCAGGACATGCACCTCGCCTAGCATTTCCCAAATACCTTGAAACGGTACAAAACTACAAACCTCTTTGAACTAGCTTTCATTCTCTGTACTTGAGTTATTCATTTGTTCCTGCTCTGCACAGTCAGAATTTATTTTCTCAAGTTGGAATAATCTTCATACTCAACAAATCTTTTATGTGCTGTTCTACTCTATTTCATTTCAGTACCTAGTACCTTAATCATTAGAGACATTTCTAAAATGAAGTAGCAGTTAGTACTAAAAATGAAGAGAACAAATAGATTTAAAAGGGCAAGTCCACCCAAAAAGTATTTTTTTTTTAGTCCTAAAGTTTGAATTCTTCAGCTTATTTTATCGCTGGGAAAGGCTAGGAGCAAGATCTCTACATCAGAGTTCTGAGCTCCAGCCACCTGTCACAGCCATTACAAGAAAATTTTACTTGGGGTACCACAAGGCCCTGTACTGGGCCCTGTTCTATTTAACCTATATGTAAGTGATGGAACTAAAGGTTTGTTGGGCAAGGTATGTCTCTTTGCTGATGATAGAAAGGTGTGCAATAAGGTTGATATCCCTGGAGTAGGGTTGCCACATCATCCCTTTAATCCAGGACACATCTGAATTACACAGGTTCTGAGGCTAATTTAATGCAAATAAGGCAATAAGAGTTTAAATTACCACCTTAATCACAGAACCAGTGTAATTAATATGTGTCCTGGATTAAAGGGATGAGGTGGCAACCCTACCCTGGGGGTGTCTGTAACATGGAACATAATTTGGCATTGTTGGAAGATTGGTCAAAGCAGTGGAAACTTCAGTTCAATATTTCTAAATGTAAAATAATGCACCTGGGGAAAAATAATCCCCTTAGAGAGTACAACATTGGGGGCACAGTGTTAGCCAGCTCTACAGAAGAAAAAGATTTTGGGGTGCTTATTTCAGATGATTGCAAAATGAGCAAACAGTGTGAGCAGGCAGTAGGAAAAGCAAATAGAATTCTGGGATGTATCAGTAGAGGGATCACCAGCAGGAGGAAGGAGGTTCTGATTCCTCTATATAGATCTTTAGTGAGACCTCACTTAGAATACTGTGTCCAGATCTGGAGGCCTCACTTACAAAAAGATATTGATGAGATAGAACGAGTTCAGAGACGGGTAACAAAGATGGTGAAAGGTCTGGGGGACAAAACATATCAAGAGCGACTTCAGGAACTTAATATGTACAGTCTGGAGGAAAGAAGGGGGCAGTCTTTTCAATATGAAACCAAAATCAAGAACACGGGGACATGACCTCAAACGAACAGGAGGGAAGTTCAAAACTAATCTTAGAAAGTGTTAATTTTACTGAAAGGGTGGTTGATGATTGGAACAAACTACCAACAGAGGTTGTGAGACAGTCAACAGTAAATGGCTTCAAACATGCTTGGGATAAACATAAATCTATAGTCAGACAACAAGGTTAATGTGAAAACAAAAAACAACAAAAATAAAACTAAAAATAAATAAAAAAGGGCAGACTCGATGGACTACTCAGTCTTTTTCTGCCGTCACTTTTTTATGTTTCTATGAATATGCCGCAGAAGGAGAGTTTCTTGCTTGGTTGCTTCATCGCCACTGCATGGGGAACCATCATGAAAAAACCTTTGGTTAATCCCAGTAAATGACCCAAAAACTGAAATCCTGTCATGTGATAAAAAGAGTACTATGTCAAATGCACCCCATATACAGAAATATTTGGTATTTTCTTCACTCCCAGCAGCAAAAGAAAGCAAAAGAAAGTAAGTGAGTATGTGCAGCTTGGAAGGGTGACATTTAATGCAGTATTAAACCCTAAAAAAATATTATATATTGCAGCTTATCAATTCTTGATGTGGCTGCTGCATTAGTTTTCTTTTTTAGGCATTACAACTTTATTTTCACTTGGTGATCTGGTCATTAACACACTTCCTAACTTACGATTCCTCCACTCTTGATGGATGGATGGAGGAGCAACTGAGGCATCTTTGGACAGCAGTGTATGTTGTCACTATGGGAAGAGGCTAGTGTTAGATGCACTAGCAGATTTAGATGGGCATGCCTAACAAATGACAGCCAAACTCCTTTTGTTTTTACATTAATTAATAAAAGCTGGCCAGTGTAAGCACCCCCGTCAGTGTTAAAGTGGTAGCAATCTTTGTGTTTAAAAAAATTGCGGACAGACAGGATATTTATTACAGAAGAGACCATATTGCCTCCTGCCTGTCAGCAGTCATGACACTGAGCCACGCATGCACAGCTCAATGAACCAATCTGTGCTGCTGCAATGTGACTCCTGTGCACATGCGCGGGAATGACAGCCCAGTCAATTAAGCTATGGGCGGCACAGTGGTGTAGTGGTTAGCACTTTCATCTAGCAGCAAAATGGTCGCTGGTTTGAATCCCAAACCATGACACTACCTGCCTGGAGTTTGCATGTTCTCCCTATGCCTACTTGGGTTTCCTCTGGGTTCTCCAGTTTCCTGGCACACTCCAAAGACATGCTGGTAGGGTAATTGGCTCCTGTCTAAATTGACCCTAGTATATGTATGAATGTGAGCTATGGACCTTAGATTGTAAGCTCCTTGAGGGTAGGGACTGATGTGAATGCACAATGTATATGTAAGGCGCTGTGTAAATTGACAGTGCTATATAAGTACCTGAAATAAATAAATTAAGCGACTGAAGGCACAGAACCCTGAAGGAAGAGTGGCTGAAGATGGACCTGCCGGCTCGTTTACAACACAGCACTGGAGAGCTCGGTTTGACAGGTAAGTCTGTCATAATGTGCTGATATGCCTTGCATACTAGTACATTATAACGTAACCCATCTGGGGGCACCAAAAAAGATAAATGACAGCAGGCTTTAGTACCACTTTAAATGGTTTGTTTCAATCCTCTAACTGTCACTTTTGCTGGACAGGCTGGTTTGTTAAAGGAAGTGGAAAAAACAAATGCAGCCACCACATCTAAAAATTGACAAGTTACAATACAATACATTTTTGAGGTTTAATACTACTTTAAGTGAACCTGCATGGGCAAAACAACCGATTTCCTTTAAAGTGGGAGTAAACCCTCCTATGGGTTTCAGCCAAGTATGCTGACATCTTAGCCTCTGTTTAATCTGCATCTGCCATGGTGCTGTACATGTGATCCATTATGACACCACCTATTGGATGGTTTGATAGTTTGGTTGAGAGCACAACCAAGGAGACAGCTAGCATTTGCAGCATGCCAGGAATATTAACTCTTCTTTGACACTATCAAATCAATGGGTATACTTCCGCTTTAAGACCATAAATTGTGGATATGTTTGAGATCCAACTTCAGTTTAGGCAGAAGCAAAAAACATTGCTTTAGTCGTCATGGCCTTTTACCAAATACAGAACTGGCAATAATCTGAAGGTTTTATTAATGCCTGCTGTCTGCAAAATGAAAGCAAATCATGCTGTGGGTCAATTGCTTGATGCCTTTTATTCCTGATAACAGAAAACTTCCCTGTGTCTTAGTAATGTTCCAAGCGCATACAAAATCATTGAGAATTGTTAGTGTAAACAGCCTGTGTGCTAACATAAAGCATGTCTCCCATGACATAGAACCCCCCGCCCCCAGGGTTAATTTAGTTTTAACCCCTTTTTATGCGGTTTGATTGGATATCCTAAATACATACTCAATCCACCCAGTGAATCGAGTGTTGTGATTTACCATGTGTTGCGTCCCGCATTCATTCTTGATGTCACTGGGAGCCAGCTGTCTCTTTTGGGGATCAGAGAGTTGGCTCCTGATGCTGTGCAACAAGGTCCACCCTACTCCAGCTGAAGACTGGAAGCCAATGTCTCCTGGGTTATCGAGACTGCTGAAGCCAGGGCTGATGTAATTCTCACCTAGGTGAGAATAGAGGGAGGGAGTGGGTTGGATCAAGAACATAAATAATAAAAAGATTTAAAAAAAAAGGGGTCACTGTTTTTAACCAGTACAGAACCGCGCTATAGCCGAAAGACGGCTACAGCGCGGCTCTGAAAATCCGGCGTGGCCGCCGCACGCTGCGTGGGCGTGTCCGCAGGTCGGGCGGACTCGATGTCCGCCCGAGACCCGCCGATCACCTGTAGCAGCCTCAGAACGGGGAACCGCCGATGTAAACACGGCGGTTCTCCGTTCTGTGAATGGGACATAGCAGATCTACTGATCCCTGTCACTGGGATCAGTTAGATCTGTTATGTCCCGACCAGCCCACCCCCCCCCCACAGTTAGAACACGCCCAGGGAACATTGTTAACCCCTTCACTGCCCCCTGCAGGTTAACCCCTTCACTGCCAGTGACATTTATACAGTAATCAGTGGACATTTAAATTTCTGATCGCTCTATAAATGTCATTGGTCCCAAAAATGTGTCAAAAATGTCCGACATGTCCGCTGCAATATCGCAGTCCCAATAAAAATCGCAGATCGCCGCCATTACTAGTAAAAAAAAAAAAAATAGTAAAAACGCCATAAATCTATTCCCATAGTTTGTTGCTTTTGCGCAAACCAATCAAAATACGCCGATTGCGATTTTTTTTACCAAAAATATGTAGAAGAATATATATTGGCCAAAACTGATGAATAATTTTCTTTTTTATATTTTTTTTGGATATTTATTATAGCAAAAGTGTAAAAAATATTGTTCTTTTTTCAAAATCATCGCTCTTTGCAGAGGCGAACAAATACCACCAAAAGAAAGCTCTATTTCTGGGGAAAAAATAATAAAAATGTTGTTTGGGTACAATGCCGCACGACCGCGCAATTCTCATTCAAAATGCGACAGCGCTGAAAGCCGAAAATTGGTCTGGGCAGGAGGGGGGTTTAAGTGCCCAGTAAGGAAGTGGTTAAGGTACGGAGGGTTGAAGATTACTATAATGCAGTCTGGTATTTGGCAGTGCAAAGCAGAATTTTCTCAACATGCCCAAAAGTCTTCTGAATCCCTCAGACCCCGTTAAGGAGGTGAAGAATTTTATTGCTAATACTTTAATAGTAAATGTGTTATACACTCTTGGTAATAGCTATACTGTATTATCAGATGTTTGTTGAACTAGATTATCCAGTTATGAATGGGAAGTCTGTTTTTACACCTGCCACAAAAAGACTTCCCCCTACTATATGCTAGTTTTGGTGGAGATCCTACATCATTAAACTTTGAACATAGGGCAGTCCGAGATAAAAAGAAAGTTCATCATTATTTATTTTCATGGTGGTAAAATTCCTCCCTAATGTTAGTGATTTGAGGTTTCTAAAATGTCTCTCCAGCTGAGACGCTCCTCCGACTGCTATGTTGTTATTGTTAAGTATCCAAGTTCTATTGGCGGCATATTAGGAATGGCCAGTGGGGGCAAAGTCAACAAAAAGTTTGTTTTCACTTTAAATAGCATGTTTCTTTTCATTTTAGAACTTCTATAAATACATATAATTTATAGCTAAAATAGTTTATGTTCTTTGGTGCTTTTTTGTTATTCAGTCGAAAATCGACATTATTGACAGTCACCAAACGTGAAATCAGCTCTTTAAATTCAGTATATAGTACTTCGGAAAGCCTGCACATCACTGCAGGCACTTCTTACTTCTCATTTACCTGATAGAAATGTGCAGTGTTTTCCTTTGAACAACAAAACATGTTTGCCCTATCGCACAGAGATGTTGGATCCAGCAAAAATAGGAAGATATATGCCATGTGGTTTGCATGTGTACATGTGTGATTGACAGTAATGCTTTACATGGCTGTCTGAAAGACTAGATACGGGAATATTTCTTTAAAGTGGTAGTAAACCCTCCTATCATTTTCAGCCAAGGAAGCTGCCATCTTTGCCTCTGTTTAATCTACAACTGCCATGATGCTGCGCATGTGATCAGCTATGACACCAGCCATTGAATGGTTTGACAGTTTGGTTTAGAGCACAACCAATGGGAGTGTTACATTTCCGTCACGTGCCGGAAATGTGACTGGTTTTTAACCTGTTAAATACATGGGTTTACTACCGCTTTAACCTCTTGCCACTCTCGTAACGCATATGTGTAGCAGCAACAGGGGTGGGCTGCTCAAACACCGCACATATGCCTCTATGGGTGGCATTGGTTTCTGTGCTGAGAGCACGCTCCTAGCACAGAGACAGAGCTGTCAAAGACGGGGACCCTGCTCCCGATTGGTCCCGATCAGTGGGACTGGCTCCAGATCAAGTGACCACCATGACAGCCAATCACAGTGGTCACATGATTAGGTAGAACTGTGCTTCAAGTTCCTCAAATGACTCCATCCAACCCTTAAAATTAAGGGCCCATTTGTATTATTGTGTTGTACTAAGCAAGCATGCTACTGCAATGAATGGCAAAGCATGTTACATGTGTTGTGGTATCAGTCATTTTAAATGGCACCCTAACGCACTGTGGGCATGCACATGGGTTGCAGTGCTCTGCAATGCACCATAGTCAGCTGCATTACAAGTTTTGAGATTTGTCCAGTTTTCCGGATGTTTTAGTTGCCTGTTATTTTCAATGGGCTGCCTTAACACAATGTATGTTAATGCACAACATAACGCACGTTAATACACCACAAAATGGAAAGTAGGTCCTTGATGGAAAGTGAATTTCCATGTCTTAATAAACATACAAGTGTGTTAGTTAATTACTGTATATAGTCCTTTTCTGAGATGTACCAGTTATAAAAGTGCAAATCCTATACTGTCCAATCTGATATCACCAATTATGTTTAAGTTCACATTTTTCCAGACTGTGTAATATTGCAAATATGAAGAAAACCAATTGCTGTTGCTATTCGATGGACTTCACACAATTCCCTCTTCCTGATAATAAAATAATTAGAATTAAATATTGAGAACAGCAGTGTAATGTAGTCTAGAAGCTGCTGCTACAGCATCTGCCCTTCTTTTAACAGGAAACTAATGAGATATTTTAACTTTAAATGTGTAACTAGTGGTGGCAGCCCACATAATCATCGCGTTTTGTCTTAAGAGAATCGGTTGCCAAATATGCTACTGGAACTGCTATCTAAACAAAGGATTTTTTCTTAAGGGCAACAATCCCAAAACAATACCTGAAGCTTAAATCTACATTTTCCCTATGCTAAAACATTTGAGCCTGCAGCATCCTGTAAAGAACTTAAATAGTTAACTTTGCAGCAGACGGAGAGTCAAGTCTGTGTTTTTTTCACAATTATCAGTATTGCTGTTGTTTAACACTTCTGGATAGTGTATCTGTCACTGGGTGCCAAATTCAAGTTCTCTCGCAGGATTATACAGGCTCAAATATTATGCTGTACTCGGCTATAAACATGGCTACTATTTTATTGTTGTTCCTTAAAAGGTGAAGCCTTTTTTTAATGTTTGCATCTTGGTAGTGATACCCATGTCGGTTGCTTACTTCACAGCCCAATGGGGCCGTTCAGACTTGCTTTGCAGTGTGCTAGTTATAACTTGCCATATTGAGTACAGCAGGCATTACACCTGCCAAACGTGCCCATTAACGTCTGTAGGGCCACACCGCAGCCGTGTGTCAAACATGACTATGGCAGTTATCGCATGGCATTTCACTGCAAAATCCCACTTGGGACTGAAAACCAGACATTCGGAAAAAGGCAGTATTGCCTCCTGTCAACCTATAAACCAGCTCTAAACTGTAATGTGAAAAGCGATCCACCACAAATCATTTTTCAAAGCCTTCTGCCCATGTGAAAATACTCAAAGTAGCTGCGTGCTTTTACCATTTTCTGTGCAATCCTGAGCTGGAATACAGCAGCTGAGCCATAGTACAGTATGCTAGCCAATTCTGCTCTTGTCACATCAATAAAACTATAATATTTAGCCAATGCTGGATCATGCAATCATGCACAGGACATTTCATTAGGATTCAGCAACCAAACATTACCCCTCCACAGTACAAATCTTTCATAGCCTCTTCAAGCCCTTATCCCCTCAAATACAGATCTCCCCCACAGCCCCAAATTCCCACAGATTTCCCAATACAGCCCTAAGCCCTCCTCAGCACAGACCCCCCCCCCCCCAGCCCCTTCTCAGTACAGACCACCTTCCCCAATACCGACCCCTCCAGTACAGGCACCCCACTTCTCTCACCAGTACAGATACCCCACCCTCTAAACTGGTACAGACACCCCCCACCCTCCAAACCAGTAGAGACAACCCCACCCTACAAACCAGTACAGACACCCCAACCTCCACCCTCCTACTATGCTAAAAAAAATATATTCTTCTGTCTGTGTTCCTGCTGCAGATTTTCTTCCACTATCTGTCTGGTACAACTGTAACCACCTTGACTGTATTGAGGAAAAATATATCTAATTGAGATCTGGTGAACAGTACAAACCTGGCAGGGGGTCTAATCCTTCCTTGGCTACCCAGAACTTTTGACTGGACATACTCTTTAAGCATTACATATTAGCCAAGGTCAAGGACTCGCACCAGCTCTCATGTTTATTCTAAAAATAGAATACAGGAAGTAAAATGGCGTTTTTGTTTCCACCTTATTTTCATGTTGAAATTGGAGGTTGTTTGATTCGTTGGTTAAAGAAGAATAGTGTCAGTTTAGTTTAAATAAAATAAAAACTTGGCAAGGGCTAGTTTTTAAATGACTCCCTCCCACTTACTTCTCCAAAATGGCATGTGGGTTTTCATCTGGGTTCCGTCAAATGTGGCCAGTGGTTGCGTCATTAAGATCAGCTGATATGATGACGCTTCTATGGCGGCCCA
>BLSH010073489.1:333907-353928 GCA_018402905.1 Glandirana rugosa | reverse complement strand
TCCCCTACTTTCACCTCTCTTCTTCCCAACTCTCCCCTACATTTAACACTCTTACCCCCACCAACTCTCCTCTACCCTAACCACCCTTGCCCTCACCACTTTTAGAACCCTGACTGACTCATGGTGCTGTCCCTTCCTCTATATACTTTATTTGAATGTTGTTGTGCAAGAAAATACAGAAGGCGAAATATAAAGGCATATTCATGTACTTACAGTAGTAGTATTTAAAATTCAGTTAATGATTTCCAAGGAATATGTAACTGTAGTATACACGATTTAATTGTGTTTTTATATCTGCTTGGAGTTCAGCTTTAAGACAGTGAATATTGAAGGGAGAGGTGAAGCTGCTGGAACAAGGGAGTGTAAAATTCAAACTGAGAATACTGTCTCGCCAGGGTATGGAGAACACATTGTTTATTTTTGTTTCCTGCAAAACATTTGTGGGAAGGAATGAATATTTATGTAAATGGAGTTTGATGGATCAGAGGTTATGTTGTGTTTATTTTATATTACTTCATGTACTTGTTTTTACCAGCTACTGCTCTGCGAATATATGTTGTAAAATAAGCTTCCAGTCCACCAAAAACTGATATTTTGGATTTTTAGAAATTCTTGGTTTCTTACGGACCTTGGTGGTAAGAATTCTTGGGTCTACCCACCTCCCGCAGCAGTTATGGGGGCATTTTCTGGATATATAAAGCAGAAATAAACTTACATATTTAACGGTTTCCCTAAGCAGTTACATTCAAGGCATGTCAAGAAAAATCACTGTGCTTGTTCTCTTAACCAAACTGTCAAGCCATCAGATGGCTGGTGTCAAAACTGGTTATGTGTCCAGCACCATGGCAACTGCAGATCGACCAGAGCTTAGATGGCAGCTTCCTTGGCTGTAAAGGAGAGGAGGGTTTAGTTCCAGTTTAAAACACATTTCAGCAGATATCAGTTGCAGAAGCAACCAAGCAGATCAACATAACCTACAGCTATTCCTGCTATACTGTTTGCATTCGGAACCATGTACCTGCCCTTGCACGCCTGTCAGGGCTGGTGCAAGGATTTTTTACACCCTAGGCAAAACTTCATTTTGCCACCCTAATTGGCTCCACCCCCTTTGCCCTACCCATGTGACAGGAGGCGGCGCTATACAGGAGGCATTGTCTCTGCTTCCTCTAGCGCTGGCTCCAGTGCTGCGCTGTGCCTAATTAGACTGAGTTGGTAACATGCTGCGGCCTGCAGAGCATGCAGACACGGAGGGAAACCAGCGGCCAGGGCACCCGTAGGCAGCAGTGCGCCCTAGGCGGCTGTCTAGTTTGCCTAGTGGACGCCTGTCAAATTAGGATGTGGGGCTCTGCCCAGCTGCTATGTACCATAGAGTAACATAGGCTACCTGCATGCATAAACAAACAGATCTGTGCAGGCAATAGCATCCATGTGAATGAGCGCTAATGCAAGATGACTGCTGCTCTGTGAAAATATGGAATCACCTAAATAGGATAGTGAATGAAATACTATGCCATCATCACTAATATTCCTCATCATAAAGCTTTCTTTAACAAGTGAGCACCTTTTGAGTTTACTTTTTTAAGCTTTGAGTTCCCTTGCAGCTCCCTACATTTGGTCACATAACATCTCAGAGCCACAAAGGAAGATGATAATGGAAGACTTCTCTCTGCCAGGCACTTAGGTGTGACAGGTAGAGGATAGCTGTATAATGTTCAGCAGCTGTCACTGACTGCAGGTCCTGCTCTGCTTGACATCTGGGTAGGGGAATATCTCCACTCAGGGCCAACTGCCCAACACATAGGGGTTGATTTACTAAAGACAAATTGACTGCATACTTTTAAGACCTCATACACACGGGTGTATCTTAAAAAATAAACAAAACGCCAGGCCCGACGTCAGGGAAAAAAAAAATCGTTTTTCGGCATTAGTGAGCATCAGCGTCAATAGGCCTTTTTTTTAAAAAAAAATCAGCCCTCTGCTATTTGCCAACCTAAAAACGGCAGCGTCAGAAAATGCCGGTACGGCGTTAGTGGGCGTTAGATGAGCGTTTTGCGGTGTCAAAAAACGCCAAAACCTTACAGCCTCAGAACGCACTGGCTGTGGGTTCTAGTTAGAGCACACTAACGCTGACGCCATCTACAGCTCAAAAACTGCGTTTTTATGGGGCCATTGAATAACATGGAGAGCCGCAAAAAACGCCAGAAAACACTGGCGTCAAAAAAGTGCAGTTGCTCTAGAGCTTAGTAAATGAGGTAAAACTTCTCTTTGCAAAGACTACCCATTCACATGCAAGGAAGATGAAAAAAAAAAAACAGTATTTTTGCTAGCACGTGATTGAATGATGGAAGTCGGCAGAGCTTCTGTTCATTTACTAAGCCCTGGAATAACTTTGCAAAGTGCACAGTCTATTTGTCTTTAATAAAACAAACCCATAGTATTTGTAATGGGCCCCCAGCCCAGTTCTCCTCTGATGTTGTCTCCTTCTTTTCTCTTTATTATCACCACCTCATGGTATGGTTTATTGTATGTATTACTATTGAAAGCCGCTGAACAGCAAAGGGATCTGTCAACTGGTTTCCAGTTTCTGCCACTGGACTTTTTGGCTTAGATATCCCTGTCCCTGGTGGTCCACTATCCAATCACAGATTACTTGGCACCATGAAAACAAGATTTAATATTTCACCATTTGTGTAATGAGGCATTTATGAAATAAAAAATATGACCACAAGATACCTACCTACGCCTTTTCTACTACATTGCACAGTTCCTTCCAGAACCACCACATTGAATGCCATAGAGTTTTTGTAGTCTGCAAGTACTGCTTCTTCTAATTTGTTCCTATAGTGTTACTCATAATGTTAGAAAAAATATACCAATGGTTAGACTTATCTTGAATCTTGAAATGAATCAGTTAAAATCCCTTTTTTGCCATTTCTCTCAACTTTAATTCTACTCCATCTGCCCCTTAGGTAGCTCATGCAGAAGGAAGTTGTATGTGTAGGCCAGCTTTCATTACAAGCCATTAAAAAATAAGACATTCTGGGTTCATAAGGAAGAGTAAATGAAAGTGCGAATGGGTGCTCAGATACTAGATCAGAGTTCTCAGAGGTGGTATGCCTGGGCAGTCAGCAAATAAAAGGGCATACATTTGGAACAGGACCAATTAAAAGGACAAGGAAACTTTCAAACACCCCTACTCTTTTGTTCCCCCCACTGAGCTGATCAAATGTACACTCCCCTTCCTCAGCTACTTACCCAGTTTTGTTCCCCAGTCCATCCGCATTTCACTGCAAAGTTTACATCCAACCATTGGTCCTCTTAGAACCTTATAGACTCCTATGGCCAAAGGGTGGATCAGGGTCACTATACATATGTAAAGGGAAAGGTCCCAATAATTCAGTAATGGGTAAACATTTTTTGATTAGTTTTGCAACTGTTTCTTATATAGCATGGCATACACCATGTCCATTTTTCAGTTGTAAGTACAGTGTTTGTATTTTGGTGGGTGGTAGACTATACACTTTTTGAGATTGCCACTGGCCAGTTACCATCACCTCCATGTTATAAAATAACAACACTCTATGGGTATAATAAATGTGAGGATTCGTTGTTTGCACTTGGTAATAATTATGCGGCGCTCCCTAAGCGATATAATCCTATGTGAAATTCAGTATGTGACAAAAAGCACTATTGGGTTTATTGAAGTATGCTAGAGATGTGGCTGTTTTTTTTTTTTTTTGGTTGGAACTAGCTATTCACACACCCAAAACTTTGGGGAACCCAGATAACTGGTCTAGAGAGAGAGACCGAGTGTATGCAGCATTGTAAATACAAGTCATTATTTTGTAGAACTGGAAAAAGTTGCATTTGCCAGGTAAAAAGGGACATGAACTGTGCAGAAAGTGCCACAGGCTAAGTTTTTGTTTTTCCTGTGGAAATTCTACTGTTTGATGCTGGAAATCAATAAAGTTGGTTGAAACCACTTTGATGCCTGAATTGCTTTGTGGCATATTAAAAAAAAAATTGAGGCTGTGTACCCCAGACTTTTAAAACCAGGCTGCTAACATTACTCAATGAAGTAGCACTCCATATTCAAACATTGCAATATATAGTAAAACAGAAATGGAAACGTAAAAAGAAATACATTATAGAAAATTATGATCTTTATTTAAAATAATTTTGAGTGTACAGCAATGTTGTATTTAATTTTTGGCTCTTTTTATGAAAGTCATCGGTTTTTTTGTAGGCCTCTTGCTCATGGACATAAATTACTGATGTTTATATGCAAAATTTGGCTTGCAGAAATATCCTGAATAAAAAAAGTTTTGTAAAGACCTCGCATATACTTGCATTCAGGCGTGTAAATTTGAGTACATGCAAAATTCATCCTCTTTTGTTTGCCAGTGTATATGCACCTGTGCTTTTTAATAGCTCTTGAATCCTTTTCACATGTTTTCCAGGCTCTCCCTAACTCCTCTGAAATAGAATATTGTTGACAGAGCCCAATTGCTTAAAATGAAATTTCAAATTAAGTTTGGTAGCAGTTCCTGATTATCTTAATTTAAAAGAGAGGAAATCTTTCCAACAGAGATACAAACAATATTAAAACCACCACTTTAGAGTGGAGAGGGGTTGCATACCTGTTTTATTGCTGTTTGTGTCCCGGCTGGGTAAATTTCCCCTCACATCATGTTTTTTGAATAGGAAGGGACTTGAAATGAACAATAGGCACAAATAATATTAAAGAATTTGTTGCCCCAACTTTTCATATTCCTGATATGTGCCTGCTGTACCATGTACTTGTATGAGAAAGTATCCTGTTCTCTTTGTATTGCTTTCTTTATGTGAAATCCCTGGTATTCCTTCCAGTCCATTTCCTTTTCTATTAAAAACTGACCACACTAAGCAGGAGAACACATTGTGGTCAGTTCTCAAACTATCCTGGGAACTCAGTGTGCTCTCCTACAATGATCAGACTTGTTCTGACACCCCCCTACTGCACAGCCATTCACTAGGAATCTCAGTGTGCTGCTGCTTCTCCTCCCCCAGCTGTTATGTAGTTCAGAACAGAGGGAATGTGATCACTTATAAAAAAGGGGAAAAAGGTATTTATATTTTTTTTAGATCTGTACAAAAATGATTTGCGTTTCATTTCTATCTTAAATGGGTTGTTCTACAAGCTGATCATTTGCAATCACTTTAAAATCACCATTGTTTAGCAGTGTGTGAAAGGTTTAGAACCCTTGCTGGATTTTTAATGCTATCTGTCTTTCTCAGACTAAAAATTGAAACTTGGACTTATGTGCATGCCTTTTGAAGAGTTTCAAGTAATTGATGCTATGTATATAGATGCCTGAATTAATATTTTAAATTGTTTTGTTTAGTAGAATGTGAAAAGTGTATGAAACCTTGTCAGGTTTTTAATGCTGTCCATGTACCTTTTACATTTTTAAGTTATAAGTAAATTGGACTGCTTTTATAGGTGTCTGGATTTGTATTTTCTAACAATGAAGACCAAGTAACATTGACTTTTTATTTGTTGCTGTGATACTGGCGTTCGCAGTTGCCTGAAAACAAGGTAAATTTTATCTTAAAGCGGTAGTAAACTCTTACAGCACATTTTCATTCTTCTGATCAGTCCATTTGTGAATATAATATTCCCCTTTTTGCGTTTTCCTTACCCCCTTCCTCTAAAAAATCATATATTCTTCTGTATTACGTATCAAGCGCATGTGCCGTTATAGTCTATTTTCCGGCAATCCTCCGGCTGCCGGAAATCTTCAGCGTATATGACGGGACTGCGTCATCTCGTGTCAGCCCCGACCTCCCGCGATAGTATGAAGAAAACATCCAGATTACACGTCATTTCCTGTCACCCTTGTGACCTCAAACGTCTCTGTATCACCTCTCTACTACAGTAAGATAAATGAGATGCTCCGATTCGCTGAATAGGGGTTGTCTTGGTAATCGGAAACTAAAACGAGGCTTGGCTAATTAGCGTTATGCACATGCTCGAGATTCTGTGCCTCTACGTACAATGAGGGCGGAAATATAGGAAGGGATAAACACGGACGACAACAGTCAAAATGGTGCATCCTTACACAGCTCGGGACCGCTGTAAAAATGATTGATTTTATACAGTAAGACATGTATTTCATATGAATTGTCTCCTTAGTTGTTATCTATGTGTAAAGTGGACTGCATATATATGTGTCATTATAATTGTTCGGCAGGGTTTACTACCGCTTTAAGCTGGATATACTCTATACAATCTGATTGTACATCTTATTTGAATCTCCTTTAGACTTACCAGAACTATATAATATGAGGACAACCCTAACAGTCCATTGGATTTGCATTAAATCAGATAGGCCCAGTACTACACAGTTGGTGTAGCTGAAAAGGAGATTGTACAAGCAGATTGTATAGTTTATAGTCACCTTTATATAAATGACAACTAAAGGCATTTGGCTCACACTGAGAGACATTCATTCATATGACCAAATCAGTGCTGTCTTTTAGTTGTCATTTATAGTATATCATCTAACTATGTTCTTTCTATACATGAATAATGGTATGTGCAGTTTTGATGTCAAAGCTCCTTTAAATCCAAGATAAATCACTTAAGCTGCTTATATCTTGCCTTGGTCAAGAGGGTCATTTTGTGTGAAAGAGTGGTAGGTTCATTGTATCCATTGTAATGCCCTCCCAGAGGATGGCATGATGAGATTTTGATGCATGAAGTGAAGTCAGCTGCAGAGAAATGCTCTGTATACCCCACTTAACAGTATGCCTATGTCTTCATCAAAATAACAGCTACACAGCCTTTGCAGTAAATGTGTCACAAGGGATTTTCCTCCACCGCTGCCCTTAGTTCATATTTTAAACGTAAAAGTTTTAGTAGGCTAAGCCGAAGAAACCGAGAAAATAAAAAAGCATATTGTGTGCTTTTTAAAGCTATTCCTCTTTTATTTTTAACTTTCTGACCTCATGTATCATTAACCATGAAATGCACTTTACTTTAACATCTGCTGCTACTACTCAAGTCCATTTCTAAGTAAGGAGGTAGAGGTTTTCTAGACTGGTGATTCCTACCCAAGTAGTTCGTCACTGTGCATCTCAATATTTTGCGGCCCTTGTCTGCAGTTGGCACATGGGATGGTTATTGCCCAAAACCAAATGATTTTGAACAAATACTTTATGTATATGAGCAACAACACACATCTCCAGCCAACTGACTTCTGAAGAATTAGCTAATAGACTTGCTGGAAAACATTGCCTTATAAGTAGCTAAAGTAGAACTGTGGCCAGGCTATGGACATTCAAATATTTACGCAAGCTCTAACGAGTAGGGCTCTCTGATTCCTACTGTAATAAACTGCATTGTAACTGTACTGCTGTTGCTATATACATCCTGTATAATAATAATAATCACTTACATATAAGTAGTAAATGAGCTTTAAAACAAGCTCTCACTGTGGAGAAGTTAAACAATTACCCTAACATTTCATATTTCTGATTTGTGCATGTTGAACCATGTACCAAAGTATCCTGCTGTCTTTGTATTGCTTCCTTTGTGATTCTGCCAGTCACTCTGTTCTCCTATTTCAAACTGACCACACTAGGCATGAGAGCACATCCAACCCATCCTCCTGTGGTCAGACTTGTGCTGACATGCTTCCCCCCAGCACAGCTCTTTACTTGGATGATTGATGTAGTACTGTTTCTCCACCCCCAGTTCTCTAAGCCCCTTATGCAGCTGAGAATAGACATTATGTGATCACTTGTAGAAAAAGAAAAAAAAGTATTGATAATGTTTTATATATCAATACACAAATGTTTTGCTGTTCATTTGTATTTTAAACTGAATGGGTTGTTTCACAATGTTTTCCTCTCATATACTTTAATCCTCAGTTCATAATAAAAGCAGTAAAGACCTTCAAGTCACTCTCTGCCACCACAACACATACAATATCTCACAAAAGTGAGTACACCGCTCACATTTTTGTAAATATTTTATTACATCTTTTCAACACTGAAGAAATTACACTTTGCTACAATGTAAAGTAGTTAGTGTACAGCTTGTATAACAGTGTAAATTTGCTGTCTCCTCAAAAGAACTCAACACACAGCCATTAATGTCTAAACTGCTGGCAACAAAAGTGAGAACACCCCTAAGTGAATATGTCCAAATTGAGCCCAATTAGCCATTTTCCCTCCCCAGTGTCACGGGACTCGTTAGTGTCATAAGGTCTTGGGTGTGAATGGGGAGCAGGTGTGTTAAATTTGGTGTTATCGCTCTCACTCTCTCATACTGGTCACTAGAAGTTCAACATGGCACCTCATGGCAAAGAACTGAGGATCTGAAAAAAAGAATTGTTGCTCTATGTAAAGATGGCCTAGACTAAGAAGATTACCAAGACTCTGAAACTGAGCTGCAGCACGGTGGCCAAGACCATACAGCGGTTTAACAGGACAGTTTCCACTCAGAACAGGCCTCGCCATGGTCGACCAAATAAGTTAAGTGCACATGCTTAGCATCATATCCAGAGGTTGTCTTTTGGAAACAGACGTATAAGTGCTGCCAGCATTGCTGCAGAGGTTGAAGGGGTGGGGTTCAGCCTGTCAGTGCTCAGACCATATGCCACACACTGCACCAAATTGGTCTGCATGGCTGTCGTCCCAGAAAGAAGCCTCTTCTGAAGATGATGCACAAGAAAGCACGCAAACAGTTTGCTGAAGACAAGCAGACTAAGGACATGGATTACTTGAACCATGTCCTGTGGTCTGATGAGACCAAGATAAACTTATTTGGTTCAGATGGTGTCAAGCGTGTGGCGGCAACCAGGTGAGGAGTACAAAGACAAGTGTGTCTTGCCTAAAGTCAAGCATGGTGGTGGAAGTGTCATGGTCTGGGGCTGTATGAGTGCTACTGGCACTGGGGAGCTACAGTTCATTGAGGGAACCATGAATGCCAACATACTGAAGCAGAGCATGATCCCCTCCCTTCAGAGACTGGGTCGCAGGGCAGTATTCCAACATGATAACAACCCCAAACACACCTCCAAGACAACCACTGCCTTGCTTAAGAAGCTGAGGGTAAAGGTGATGGACTGGCCAAACATGTCAGATCTAAACCCTATTGAGCATCTGTGGGGCACCCAAATGGAAGGTGGAGGAGTGCAAGGTCTCTAACATCTACCAGCTCCGTGATGTCCTCAGGGAGGAGTGGAAGAGGACTCCAGTGGCAACCTGTGAAGCTCTGGTGAGCTCCATGCCCAAGAGGGTTAAGGCAGTGCTGAAAAATAATGGTGGCCACACAAAATATTTACACTTTGGGCCCAATTTGCACATTTTCACTTAGGGGTGTAACTCACTTTTGTTGCCGGCGGTTTATACATTAATGGCTGTGTGTTGAGTTATTTTGAGGGGACAGCAAATATACACTGTTATAAAAGCTGTACACTCACTACTTTACATTGTAGCAACGTGTCATTTCTGCAGTGTTGTCACATGAAAAGATAGAATAAAATATTTACAAAAATGTGAGGGGTGTACTCACTTTTGTGAGATACTGTACACACAGCCCCTGGCTCAGTGTTTACTTTAAGGCAGACTCTCAACCAGGGCTTTCCTGGAAATCTAGGATTCCTGAGGATTGCTAGGGGTTCCTTGAGAAGTGTACATTGACAGATTGATTTCCCACCTACAATGACTACCAATGCAATGCACCATGTCATTCTCATGGTATCGTATCACCACATTTGTCATTATGTGGCAACACTTTGTAAATCATTTTTATGGTATTGTACTATTACATGGTCATTATGTGGCGATATCTTGTAAATAAAAATTCTATCTGAAGAGTAATGTGGATATGTTATGATTATATGCTTCCTAAATGATTGTAATGTGGATGTGGATAGGTTATGAATACATGTCCTCCAAATGATTGCATATATATCTTCTAGTCACTCCATGCTCCTGGTACGCAGTCGGGCGCTTTCCTCATATAAAGTCCCACTAACTTTTCCTCGCTTCTCAAATGTAAGAAGGAAATTCCCACTGACATTTAAGTAAATTATGTCATTCATCTCTACACTGACCACCAGTGTGTTTTCCACTCACCTCCAGTTGCACAAACCGGACTCAACATCATCATTCAGCACCACTCACACTAATTCACTAACATAAAAAATGTTTACATGCTGTTTTTTTGCACATCTTCCAGGATCACTGCCATTTGCTATTTCGCATAAATATTCTGTCCACAATTTTTCCTGTCACTGTTCACTTTACCTTTGTTGCTGCTGTAGGTTTTAATCTGAAATATATATATATATTTTAGAATGGAAATGCCTGTAAACTAAACAATTCTAGGCGCGAGTTACCCCGTTTAGTAGCGTTTAGCGCCGTTTACAAGCTGTTTGCCATTTCAAATGCCTCTGAACTGGCGTCTGAACCCATTTTTTTTGCGTTCCAAAAAAAGCCTTTAAACTCAACTGCCTGGAAACAACCTTAAACGAACCTGTGTAAATGCACTGATAAGATAACAGAGGAAAGTTCAGAGGCAGCTGAAAAAAATGCCTCATAACGTCTGTTTACCAGCAGCAGTGTAAATGAGGCCATAAGGCAGTGGTTCTCAACCCCGGTCCTTGGGACCCACCAACAGGCCAGATTTTAAGTATTACCTTGGGGAGATGCAGACTAGAATGCTGCAATCACTGAGCAGCAAATGATATCACCTGTGATGTATTTCAGTTATCCTGC
Source organism: Glandirana rugosa (assembly GCA_018402905.1). Lineage (NCBI taxonomy): Eukaryota > Metazoa > Chordata > Amphibia > Anura > Ranidae > Glandirana > Glandirana rugosa. The sequence goes on along the minus strand of BLSH010073489.1, from coordinate 343,158 downwards.
AAACCTGGCCTGTTAGTGGGTCCCGAGGACCGGAGTTGAGAACCACTGCCGTAAGGGGACACTGCAATTGTCACAATCTGTGTTTCTTTTCTGGTTATTATTTATTTATTTTCATGATCACTACTGACTTCTAGAACAGCTAAGTTTTGTTAAATATTTGGCTCTGGGTGTCAAATATTCTAGGCATGCCATAGTCTTTATTACTTTATTTAAACAGATTAATAATTACAGTAAAACTTTGGATTGCTAGAACAATTCATTTCATAACACATGAAATTTAACCCATAAGAAATAATGGAAACTCAGATGATTTATTCCACAACCATTTATTCATAAGTCCTTCGGTTTATAGTCCATATAAAAAGATTATAGCAATGTTATAGGTTGTGTAACCAAAAAATGTACATCCACAAATGGCAGCCTCCACAAGGGGATTAGAAGCAAAATCCAGCAGGAGCTATAGAGTATAAGAGAGAAGAGAGGCGCCTCTAAGTGTAGAAATATGGTTACATTTAATGAAGGTACAACATTTAGCAACTCACGTGGTTGATGATTAAAAGAGACATTAAGTATTCAGGTATCCAGGGTAAAGCTGTCCACATAGACCATCCTCCGCATCGCTGGCTCTCACCACTGTCAGTCAGAGTCTGCCATCATGACCGGGAAGACTACCCTGCAGTAGAGCGATCTGAAAGTGAGGCTTGAAGTGCTCATGGAGTGCAGCGTGGAAGGGATAATGTTGATGGTGCAGAGGACAGTCTATGTGGACAGCTTTACCCCGGATGCCTGCATACTTAACCACTTCAATACCGCCGGACGTCATATGATGTCCTTGAGTTTGGTGATATCTGAATGGTGCCTTAAGCTAAAGGCACCATTCAGATACCTTTTTTTAGTGCAGGCGATTCTGCGTCTGATAAAAGTGGTCTTAGCGCCGGATTCACCACAAAATCACTTTTGGTCGGTGGTGGGAGAGGTGCCCCCCCCCCCGCCACTTTCCCGTCATCTCCACCACTTACCGGACCGGCGGAGAGGATTGGGTCCATTCTCCCCCTGCACAGGAAGCCGAGTGAGCGGAAGATGCCGCCCATTTGGCTCCATAACATTGCACAACAACGGTCTTAAAGAGCCCTTTTTTTTTTTTTAACTGTCATTTCCTTGAGGCTTTTTTTTTTTTTTTTGCATTTAACTGTAAATGAGATCTGAGGTCTTTTTGATCCCAGATCTTATATTTAAGTGTTCCTGGCTTTTTTCTATTACAAGAAATGTTTACATTTCTTGTAATAGGAATACAAGTGATCACATTTTTTTTTTTTTTTTTAAAAGAAGGGTGTAAAATTAAAAAATAAAAAGTAAAATAAATAAGAAAAAAAAATTTAAAGCACCCCGTCCTTGCGAACTTACGCGCAGAAGTGAACGCATACGTAAGTCGGGCCTGCATATGAAAAGGGTGTTCAAACCACACATGTGAGGTATTGCCGCAATCGTTAGAACGAGAGCAATAATTTTAGCACTAGATCTCCTCTGTAACTCAAAACTGCTAACCTGTAGAAATTTTTAAACATCGCCAATGGAGATTGTTAGGTTGAAAAGCTTGTCGCCATTCTGCGAGCAGGCACAATTTCAAAGCATGACATGTTGGGTATCAATTTACTCGGCGTAACATTATCTTTCACAATATGGAAAAAAATTGGACTAACTTTACTTTTTTTTTTTTTTAAAAAAATTGCGCTTGTTAGACCGCTGTGCAAATATGGTGCATAAAGTTTTGCAATGACCGCCATTTTATTCTCTAGGGTGTTAGAAAAAAAAAAAGATATATATAATGTTTGGGGGGTTTAAGTAATTTTATAGCAAAAAAAAAAAAAAACTGGCTTTATCTTGTAAACACCAAGTCCAAAAAATAGGCCTGGTCTTGAAGTGGTTAAATGTGCCTGTTTTAATCATCAACCATGTGAGTTGCTAAATGTTGTACCTTCATTAAATGTAACCATATTGCTACACTTAGAGGCGCCTCTCTTCTCTTTTATACTCAGTTGTGAGGTGACGCTACTTATATTGTATATCAAGACATTGCTTGTATATCAAGTCAAAATTTATTTTAAAATTTTGCTTGTCTTGCAAAACGCTCTCAAACCAAGGTTTTACTGTATTCTTATTTTAAACAGGTATATAGATCATGATATTTTTATGTGAAATGTAGATACAATTATTTCTCGCAGACCTTCCCAGAGACCTCAAAATCATTTCAAGGGTTCCTCAAGGGTAAAAAGATTAAGAGTTAGCTTTTGAAGACTGAAATCAAAGTGGGGTCAAGATTTAGGTCCTATTTCTGAGGACCAATGGGAGCCGATTCTTCAAGCGATTCCTTTGATGTCTCTATCTAACTCTAGGCAATTAATCAACTATACTTACTGAACAAATCACACCCCTGAATGGTTGATATATTAGTACGATTCTCCTTTATGCCCTAGGAGCGACCGGTACTCTACTACATATTTTTGGAGCTGCTCTAAACTATTTAGGTATTGGCAGGACATTGTGGACCTCATTAATCTGCTTTTTGATACTCGTATAGAACTAAACCTACTGATTTGTATCCTGGGTTGGTTGGAAATGCCTAATGACAATCATTTTGCCAACCATTGTTATATGCAGGTTACTATATTTAGCCAGGAAACTCATAGCCAAGAAATGGCTTTCCTCTACCCCTCCAACGGTTAATCAATGGATGGGGGAAGTCCTTACTGCTCTCTGCCTAGAAATTGACTTATCAAAAACAGGGTTGTCCAAGCAAATTCAATAAGATGTGGGGGCTTGGACAGGCAACACTAGTATAGGATCTGCAACCTCTCCATATGACAGACCATTGCTCTGACGCCAAACCCAACTCCGCTTGTGCCCATCAATGCTTGCCCCTACTGATCCAAACGTGCAATCACAGCTCCATAGTGCCTATAGGTAGGATTTGGGTCCTACCCATCTTTACACTGAGTTACTTGTTTGCTATACTCAGGAGTTTTCTCCCAAAGCATGTTTATTTTTTTGTTTTGTCGTCTTTTATGAGGTACTTTGACTACCCCTATGTCGTCTGTACTTCTGTTACTCCTCTGATGTATTGCTCGCATGCATTATTATCTGTGGGACCGATACTTAGATTTTGTTTAGATGTTTGCTGTAAGGTGAATGTACATCATAGAACATGTGCAATACTCTTCATTGTACATATAACCTTTTAGTTTTTTCTTATCTTTTTTTTCTCTCTTTTTTGGTGTTGTATGCAAAAACTGATTTTTCCATCAAAATCAGATAAAACATAGCTGATTAAAAAAATGACTTAAAATGCTGGAAGTCACTGCTGGGAGAGGGAAGCAGAATAAGCTGACCTGCTAAAATGAAAGTGAAAATATGTCTGCTGTGATCTCTGAGGCCTCATTACCATGAGCGCTGAAACCTATACAGCATGAAAGAACCATTTGCTTATGCAACTGGAACTGCGGGGAGGAAGCCTTTGTAAGCGACTGCAGATACAGCAGCTGTACAAAAACAGCTACATGTCTTAACTTGAGAGGCATGCGGAGACCGTTACCTAGCCCCAAACGCAGACAGTGTACTTGCGTCACAATTTTTAAAATGTGTGACACAAGCAGTGCATAGTGAGTACATGTAACATTATTTATTAGTATTTATATAGCGCCGACAATTTACACAGCACTTTACATAGGTGTATATTATACATTCACATCAGCCCCTGCCCTCAAGGAGCTTACAATCGAAGGTCCCTAATTCTTATTTGTACATGCACATATCAGGGCTAATTTAGACAGGAGCCAATTAATCTACCAGCATGTCTACACAGGCAGAACATGCAAACTCCAGGCAGGTAGTGTCATGCTTGGGATTAATGCCTGATGAAGGGGCCCTACATGGCTCCAAAATATTGTACTCTATTGTGATGTAATCATGCTTCAATAAAAACTCAACTTGATTATTGTTAGGACTGCCAGAAACCCCAACCATCACTCCGGTTTCCTGACAGTTGTGATCCTGCAGCCAGACTTCTGGGACCTCTATAGTAAGTGTAAACAGACAAAATCAAGGAACAAAAAATTAATAAATGACTCACAGATAGTAGAGGGTGTAGTCAGGAGCCAAGGGTGACCCAATGTTGGTCTGGTAGCAAATCCAGGCGGAGATCCAAGGGGTTTACCAGAGACGGCGTCAGGGACAGGCAAGGTTCAGCAACAATCGTTCAAAGTACTACAAAAGGGCAATCCAAAAGCGTAGTCGGGAACAAGCAAAGTTAGTAACAAGCAAACACACTGGTATAATCACAATCAGTAACTGGATCCTATACTAGGGCAGAGACAGGAAGGGGAAGTGAGGATTTATAGGGTACTAAATGAGGAGACTACCTACAGCTGGCCACTGGGTGGAGCCAGAGTCCAAATCACAAAGCAGAAACCCAGAGCTCAACAAAGATTAGAAGTTTCCCCGTAGCACAGGCAGCAGGAAATCAGACCTAAGAACACCAGGTCCCAGGATCAAATCCCGGGGACAGTACTGGGACAGTACCCCCCATGCAAAGATGCCTCCAGTTATTTGGGCTTCGTGGAACAACTTGACCAGCTGTGGGGCATGCACATCATGAGCAGGTACCCAAGTCCTCTTAGCAATAGAGTAGCCCTTCCAGTCTACCAGGTACTGTAATTGTCTACCCTTCAGTTGAGAATCCAGGATCTTACTGATTTTGTATTCTTGATGGTCATCAACCGAGACCGGAGAAGGATGTCTAGAGGGTAGAGAGAACCTATTCTTGTAAAAGGGTTTAAGCAGGGAGACATGCAAAGTATTGGGGATTCGAACATGTGGGGGCAAATAAAGTTTATAGGCCACAGGGTTGACCTGACGAATAATGCGAAAAGGTCCTACATGTCTAGGACCTAATTTGGAAGAGGGTTGTCACAATTTGAAGTTTTTCGTAAACAACCAAACTAGCTGATTGAGACAATAACGGGGAGCAGGTTTTCTGCGACGGTCTGCATACCCCTTGTATTTGGAAACCGACTGAAGCAGAACTTTTCTTATGTCTCTCCAGTGTTTGGTTAACCTGGACACCATCTTGGCTGCTGCCGGTACCTCTACCAGGGAGGATTGGAAGGGAAGAACTTTGGGTTGATGCCCAAATGCAGCTTGGAAGGGAGAGCATTTCAAAGAGTAGGGCCATTGTGAATTGTGAGCTAATTCAGCGAGAGGTACCAAATCTTGATTAACCCTTTCAGTCTGGCCATTAGATTGGGGGTGGTATCCAGAAGAAAGGGAATTCTTGATACCCAGGTGTTTGCAAACAGCTCTCCAGAATGCAGATATGAATTGGGGCCCTCTATCACTAACAATGTCTTCCGGAATTCCATGTAAATGGACGACATTTTCAATAAAAGAAAGAGCCAAGGTTGGGGCTGACGGCAGGGCCGGCATAAGAACGAAGTGTGCTAGTTTCGAAAATCTGTCTACTAGAACCCAGATGATGGTATTCCCTTTGGAGGCAGGCAAGTCCACGATAAGATTCATACTGATATGAGACCAAGGGCCACGAGGAACGGTAATGGTTGTAATAGGCCTTGGGAAACAGATCGAGGCATTTTGATAGTCTCACAAATAGTGCAAGCTCTAACAAAGGCTATAACATCTTTTCTTAGGGTAGGTCACCAAACCAGAGGCTTCAGACGTAAGAAGGTTTGTCTTCTGTTCATGGGCCCAGTGCAAAACTTCTTTACGTAACTCAGTAGGAACATACAATGTATTAGAAGGAACCAAAATATTAGTAGGTACCCGGGATTGAGCAGCCAACAAGCTCTTTTGTAAGGTGGTATCCAGCTGGGCAATAATTCGTACAGGAGGAACTCTATGCTCTGGAGGAGCTTGGTGACTCTTGCAAGGGAATTGCCGAGACAGAGCATTGGCTTTGGCGTTCTTAGTACCCGGAATGTAAGTTACCACAAAATTAAACCGAGTGAAGAATAGTGCCCAACGGGCTTGTCTGGAATTCAGTCTTTGGGCCTTTTCCAAATAGGTCAAGTTCTTATGGTCTGTCTGAACCACAACTGGGAGTTCAGTACCTTCTAATAAATGTCACCATTCAGAAAAGGCGAGTTTTATAGCCAATAATTCTCTGTTCCCTATGTCATAGTTTTGTTCTGCGACAGAGAATTTCTTGGAGAAGAAGGCGACCGGATGTAGTTTGTTGGAAGTAGGGTCTCGTTGGGACAACACTGCTCCAGCACCTATTTTGGAGGCATCAACTTCCAAAAAGTATTGGGTAAAAGGTTGAGGATGACGGAGGACTGGAGCAGAGCAAAAGGCAGACTTAAGGAAATCAAAAGCTTCAGACGACCACTGAGAGCAGTTGGTCCCTTTCTTCATGAGGGCAGTGATGGGTGCCAGAATCTTGGAAAAATTCTTGATAAACTTCCAAAAATAGAGCAAAAGAGCACTTGGAAAGTTTGGCATACAATCTGTGATCTCTTAAACGTTGGAGAACAGTGCGTACATGGCAACAATGTTTTAAATCCTTAGAGTGAATGAGTATATCATCTAAGTAGACGACAACAAATGAGTCGAGTAGATCTCGGAAGATATCATTTACAAATTCCTGGAATACGGCGGGGGCATTGCAAAGACCAAATGGCATCACAAGACACTCATAATGACCCCTTCTCGCATTAAAAGCTGTCTTCCATTCATCTCCTGCTTTGATTCGTATGAGATTGTATGCCGAACAAAGGTCTAGTTTGGTAATGATCTCTGATCCTTGGACCCGGTCAGGAAAGACGGGGTCCTGCCTGAGTCAGGATTGTAAGAGAGGCTGTCCACGGCAGTTGCTGACTCCACCACCAGGTATGTGACAGACCCAGTCAAACAGTTCAGTAATTAACAGAAGAGGATACAGATTCTTTACAGTAATTTGGTTAAGAGCCCTGTAGTCCATACAGGGTCTGAGCCCTCCGTTCTTTTTTTCCATGAAAAAGAACCCAGCCTCCACAGGAGAAGTGGAAGGCCGAATGAAACCCTTCTTTAGACTGTCCTCAATGTATTCCTCCATTGCCTTAGTCTCAGCAAGGTTAAGAGGTTAGGTTCTCCCCTTAGGTAGAGGAGAACCAGGAAGCAACTCAGTAGCACAGTCATAAGGGCGGTGTGGTGGGAGGTCCTCCACTTCCTTTTCAGAAAATACATTGGCAAACTCAGCGTAGGCCTCAGATAATTCAGGATCAGGAGATACCTCATGAATGGACACCTTATTGCGTACCACTCTTTGGAGGCAGTGGACAAGACAAGAGGTGCTCCAAGCTGAAATTTGACCAGAGGACCAGTCAATGGATGGGTTATGTTTACATAACCAAGGGAACCTGAGAATCACTGGGTGTTTTGGGGACTTGATAATGTCAAAAGATAAAACCTCTTGATGCAGAGCCCCTAGACAGACAGAGAGGGGCTTGGACTCATGGGTAATAAGGCCATCACCCAGAGGGTCTCCACCAAGAGTAGTCACACAGAGCGATGGGGTTTTTGAAACCATAGGGATCAGGAGCCTACTGTCATGCCTTGATCGGGATTCAATCATGGGACCTGGTGTTCTTAGGTCTGGTTTCCTGCTGCCTGTGCCACAGGGAAATTTTTAATCTTTGGAGCTCTGGGTTTCTGCTGCTTTGTGATTCGGGATCCACCCAGTAGCCAGCTGTCGACTCATTTAGTACCCTATAAATCATCATTTCCCCTTCCTGTTTCGGCCCTAGTATACTGTTAGGACAGAAACCCCGACCATCACTCCGGTTTCCTGACCAGTAGTCTTGTTATCCCAGTATCAGGTGGAGGACGGTTGTGATCCTACAGCCAGAATTCTGGGACCTCTATGGTAAGTCCAAACAGACCAAATCAAGGAACAACAAATAAATAAATGACTCACGGTTAGTAGAGGGTGTAGTCGGGAGCCAAGGGTGACCTAATGTCGGTCTGGTAGCAAATCCAGACTGAGATCCAAGAAGTTTACCAGAGACAGTGTCAGGGACAGGCAAGGTTCGGCAACAATCGGTCAACGTAGTACAAAAGGGCACTCCAAAAGCGTAGTTGGGAACAAGCAAAGTTAGTAACAAGAAAACAAATATAATCACAAGCAGGAACTGGAACCTATACTAGGGCAGAGACAGGAAGGGGAAGTGAGGATTTATAGCAGGGATATGCAATTAGCGGACCTCCAGCTGTTGCAAAAAGTCCCATCATGCCTCTGCCTCTGGGTGTCATGCTTGTGGCTGTCAGAGTCTTGCTATGCCTCCTGGGACTTGTAGTTCTGCAACATCTGGAGGTCCGCTAATTGCATATCCCTGATTTATAGGGTACTAAATGAGGAGACTGCCTACAGCTGGCCACTGGGTGGAGCCAGAGTCCAAATCACAAAGCAGCAGAAACCCAGAGCTCCACAAAGATTAGAAGTTTCCCCATTGCACTGGTAGCAGGTAACCAGATCTAAGAACACCAGGTCCCAGGATCGAATCCTGGTCAAGGTGTGACAATTATTCATGGTGTGCTGGCAAATATCTACATTATGGTTGGGTTTTGAACTGACAAACTTAGTGCTGCCAGGTGAAAGTCCTAACCACTGTGCTGCAGCATGAAATTTAAGGAAGTAGATGAGTGGGACTCTAAAGGAAATTTTCAAACTTCAAGGTCATTCTGATTAATATGCATAAGCTAGAAATATTTAAAATACAATGTGAAATTGAAAAAAATATATATTTTTTTTTTAAAGTATGTTTTTATTAATTTTTGACAAAGTATAATTACAATAGTTACATTAGTCGTAAAAACACATGGCAAGGAGATATACAGATTACAACCAACACAAAAATGCTGATTACATTGATAACATTAATATGAAACAGTTTTTAATTATTTTTGTATGAAATTTTTTTTTTATATATAAAAAAAGTTAAAGTGTAACATAAAATTTATAAAGATCGAATACGTATAATTAGTCTTACTGGAACTTCAAACTTTTAAAGGAAATCTCAGGGTGAGTAGATGAAGGAATTTAAAGTACGACGTCGTGTCACCAATCCTGAAAGTGGACCGTCGTGATTCAAACAGTCAAGTTTTGGGTTGGTATTACATCTATAAACGGTCGTGTGGTACTTATTAACAGTGTGGAACTGGTCCTAAGCTAGGACCCTGGACCACAAGAATCTAGACCAATGGAC
>BLSH010073489.1:319551-329588 GCA_018402905.1 Glandirana rugosa | reverse complement strand
AATCACTGATGCGCCTTTCAGTCTCTGAGACCCTGTCCCGAATCTTATGCATGTCCTGGCGCATAATAGTAATGTCTAATTTCAGCTCCGCTACCTTCCCCATCAGGTCACAGTGATTTACCTTAATAGTTTTTAGTACATCCATCAGGGTATGTTCTTCCTCCATGTCCTCATCGCTGGGAGAAGTCTGTGACAGCAACTCCTGCGGAGCCCCAGCTCCCGGGGAGGGAGGCAGAGAAGGGGGGAGTTCAGGGTCTTCTCCAAACAGCTCCGGCGTGGATGCCAAGGAGGGGAGTGGGGCGGTGGAGCGGCGGCCATCTTGGCCCCCAAGGCCTGAACGAGTGGTGATATTCATTGCGGCTGGAGGCTGCTTCTTTCTCCTCTTTCCCATCAACTATCGCCTCACAGAGCAGGGGGAAGCCATACAGCAACCAGGCAGAGGTGGATTGAGGCTTCACAGGGTACAGGCACGCAGGATTGCAAAGGATTATGCAGAGGAGATCTGGAGCTGCTGAAAAACACGTCCGATCACATGCTGCTTCAGGCCACGCCCCCTTGAAAAAAATATTTAAAATTGTGAGCATATATACATTTTAAGAATATGTAAAAAGTTTAATGTCCATAGTCTGGGTACCTTTTACCTACAAAATACTCCTTTATTATTGCACCTGTTAAAGAAATGAATCAGATTATCAATTAAGGATACAGAACTTTACTATAACTGCTGCTTTAAACAATATGGTTCAAGCCTGTGTCGTGAACTTCTCAGGACCTTATAGGTAGCTAAAACAAGCAAGCTAAGAATGTTTTATGACATGACCATCTGGGAATATATGTCAAAAGTTCCCCTGCACCTTGTTTGTTGTCTATCTATAATGTGACATGCCATACTTGGCAATCTATTCCAAATTAGATATGGTGACAAACCGCTAGCATCTAACACTGTTGACCAATCGTGTACTGTATGTGCTTTCTAAACTGTATAAATATCCTTGACAAAGAGTGGCTCTGAAGAACTGGTCCATGCATGTCTATGTGTCAATAAGCACTGACTGAATTTCACAACACACCACACCACCAAAAAATGAAACTTTTCCATTACCTATGTGTTTCAGTACACAGAGAGCTAACACTTTAACAATTTCAAACTTCATTAAAACAACTTAGCCAGGAGTATGTATTGTACAGCAAAGCTTACAGAGTACTACAGTAAGGACTATGCAATGTACAACATGTACAACAGGATTCAGAAATATGTAACATTGTACCCCATACATTGTTGCTGTCACAAGTCACTGTTTATCAGGAGAAAAAATTCCCTGAATTCTTGGGTTGGGTAAAGGAGAAAATATACCAGTGTTGGTGTCAGTAGGGGGAAAATTCCCTTGCCCTCCCCCTTCCCTTCCCGTGCCTGTCTCAGCATTAGTGGTCAGTGGTAGTACCAATTCCCCTTTTCCCAAGTTTTGTTGATCATTAGAATTAGGAATTCCCCTTGGAATTGGTGGTCAGTGACACTTGAAGATAGAATTAACAGCAATAGTTGTAAACCAGTGGCAATAGGCAGTGGTAGGGGCATAAAGTGCATATATACTATCAGATATTAATGCCAAAGACAAAGTCTTATTGGCTACTTTCTTCAGAAGAATGGCACAATCTTTGTTCAGTTATCATCCAGGGTCAGCATTTACACGCTGGACTGAAATGCTCCCTCAGAGATGATACGATCATGTAAATCCTAGTGCTTGTTCAACTCATGGCAGTGTTGAAAAATGGCTGACACAGGTCAGCCCATGCTGCGGCCTCTCGCCCCATAACTTGCTACACATTTACAGTGCACAGTCTAAGGCAGTGGTACTCAACTCTGGTCCTAGGGACCCACTAACAGGCCAGGTTTGCAGGATAACTGAAATGCATCACAGGTGATATAATTTGCTGCTCAGTGATTGCAGTATTCTAGTCTGCATCTCCCCAAGGTAATACTTCTGACCTGTTGGTGGGTCCCGAGGACAGGAGTTGAGAACCACTGGTCTAAGGCAAGGGTGTCCAACATTTTGACCTTCCTTAGCCACACATGAAATACACTAACATTTAAGATAGCTGATAAGCAGAAAAAGTCAGGCAGTTAACAATCAGTGATACTGATAATATATCTGAATAATAAAACTTAATTTTTATAATACTTTTTATTATAAAAGTAAAAGAGGGCAACAAAAAATTTGAATCTGTTTTTGATAAACGCATCAATATCTGGTTCAATGGATGTAATAGCAAGTCTGAATTCTCGGGGTGCTCATTGGATATTTCGATTTTTTTTTGATAAACAGTGGATTACTTTTGAAAAATGATACTGTTTCTGTATATTGTGGCATTTCTGGAATTTGTAGAAACTAAAGGTCCACTTTAGTGCCAGGGGTGGTACAGGAACACTGTCCAGAATGCTTATTCATAGATTAGTCCTAAAACTTGTGCACTTCAAGTGTTCTGTAAGTTTTCTTTCCTTCTTTTTTTATGTGCAGCTCTAACTGGCTGAAACCATGCTGCTTGCACCCTAACTAGCCAGCTGTTTGCAGCTCAAAGTAGCTCAAAGATTAAAACCAGTTGAGTTTCTCAACCTTTCCTTCAGGCTATGGAAAGCCATTACTTTGTGTTTCTGAAGCCAGAGCTATGCTGCACAGGAATAGCCGAGCATCTCCAAGCATCAGTGGTCTCAGAACTGTAAACCAAAGTAGGTATAAACAGATGATCGATGAAGATTGCAGATTCCCAGCCAGTCAAAATGGTAGTATGGAGTAATGGAACGTCACCAAATAAGCAATATAAACACATAAACGTAAGTCACATTAAACAAAGCTGTTGAGTACTCTCCTTGACATACAGGTGGTAAGAAGAGGATGAATTTTCACATCAGTATATAAAATATCATTATGGAAAGAGTGAGAGAATCACAGCAAAAATTGCTTTCTGATACACTTTATTATATTAACTTCAAAGGGGTACTCACTGAAGATATGTGATATTTTTTTCACATCACATAGTAGCATATCTATAATTTTCATATACTCTACATTGAAATAGAGTCCAGTGATCACAATCTAAGGGCCCTTTTACACGGCATTCCATTCAGGTCCGCCTGTCCGTTGTTCAGACGGACCTGAACGGACACTCAATGCACCCCTATGGAGCGGCGGATGTCAGCGGAGACATGCCCACTGACATCCGCTGCTCTCTGATCCCATACTGTCTATGAAAAACAGACGGATGGAAACCCTATTTTCAATCCGTCTATCGGATCGGAGTGGATCGGATGACAACGGACAGGCGGTCCGTTGTTATCCGATCCCCATAGAGCAGAGCGGGGTTCCATCTCCGCTCAGTGAGCTTAGACGGAGCTGTCATCTTCCTGCTCAGCGGGGATCGGCGGATCGATCCCTGCTGAGCAGAGCGGAGTCCGCTTATGGAAAGCCCCATGCGAAAGGGCCCTAATATTTTAGCAATGTTATTTTCTGATAAATTCTAACAAATGTAATGATAGAATTCAGTATATTAAAGCCCCAATGCCATATTATTTTTAAAGCTTTGGGAGGATCAAAACCCCTTTTAATAATTTCTATTATAGTTTGTGTCTCCACATGAGAGATGTACCCTCACTTCCTGTTGGTTAAAGAAGAGATGGGAAATCTGACCAGTGGGGACACAGACTGCAGTAAAACACTTTTTTCAGTTAAATGTCTGATTACTATTTGTTTCTATCTTCCTCTCCTTGTTTCATTTCCTGCTGTCACAGTGACTGGGAGTAAGATGAAATCTCTCCGACAGGGTCATGGACAGCAATAAAAAATCAATGGAAGTATTTACTTTTACAAAAGTCGAACTGAAAAAAATTGTCTGGTGTTGATTGTTAATTCTTTATATATATATATATATATATATACCAGTGGCAGCTGGTGCTCCAAATTTTTTGGGGGGTACACAGAACCTGAGAAAAAACATCAATTGCAGCCTCACTGTGCCATCAATTGCAGCCACTGTGCCCATCAAATGCAGCCCCTGTGCCCATCAAATGCAGCCAGTGTGCCCATCAAATGCAGCCAGTGTGCCCATCAAATGCAGCCAGTGTACCCATCAAATGCAGCCAGTGTGCCCATGAAATGGAGCCAGTGTGCCCATCAAATGGAGCCAGTGTGCTCATCAAATGGAGCCAGTGTGCCCATCAAATGCAGCCAGTGTGCCCATGAAATGCAGCCAGTGTGCCCATGAAATGCAGCCAGTGGGCCCATGAAATGCAGCCAGTGCGCCATCAAATGCTGCCAGTATTTGTCCCGCCTGCCCGCTGTCTGACCAGTACTTACCCCCATCTTGATGGCTGGTCAGGCGGAGGCTCCTGTATCCTAGATGCGTTTCTTCTTTCTTCCTGCTATGTGTCCAATAGGATCGCCTGACCATTCAGCCAATCGGGAAACGGGTAACATACCCGCATTTTCCAATTGGCTGAGAGGCGATTCAGTGTTGGAAAAGAAAATATTCATTTGCTTTTGTAACACACATCAGTGGACTTGCGGTGCCATGCTCTGCGCCACGAGCCACTCTATTTTGAAGCCTATTAGAGCCTATGGCTCTAATACAAACTGACGTTTCTGTAATTCATGCGGCCGGCGTCCTGAAGGGGCCGGCGCATGAATAGAGGGTGGCGGCGATGGCCATGGATAGATTCATGCTATGCATTAGCATAGGGGGGGAGGCAAGGATAGAGGTGGCGGCGCCCGTGTACCCCTGATATATACCTTTAATTATATTTTACAACACAGGCTGTTTGAGCAGGTGCTGCCATGGTTTTTGTAAAACAAAAAAAAAGCACCCATGGAAGTGTTACAGTTTGTCCTAGCCCCATGATTTGCAAGTTAATGTGGAGAAGAATATACATAAAAGCATGAGAGATGAAAGAATTAATTTGTATACTGAACACTATCATTGAAAGTGTTAACCACATGCAGTCATCAGAATATAATATTTATCACCATAGTGGTCCTTTAATTATAACATAGGCTTTGTAGACCTCAGATTTAGGGTAAATAGTAATTATAAAGAAAACACACACCTACCTACATGCTAGCATTTACTGCAGTGAGTCAAATCTGTAATAATCAGATCATCAGCCTTGGATGCAGTTTATAGATTGCTTGAGGTTGTGTATTGCCACTGCTGACTATGGTAATCTTGCTCTTCCCAGCATGCACTGCTAAGCAACTGTTCGCTGTGAAGTAAATATTTGGATGGAATTAAAACGCAAATATACTACTGTGCAAAAGTTTTAGGCAGGTGTGAAAAAATGCTGTAATTTAACCACTTCAGCCCCGGAAGGATTTCCCTCTTTATGACCCGAGCAATTTTTATGATTCGGCACTGCGTTGCTTTAACTGACTATTGTGCAGTTGTGTGACGTACCCAAACAAAATTGATGTCCTTTTTTTTCCTTCTATTTGATCACCTCTGCATCATCTCTGATCACCGCTATAAACAAAAAAAGAGCGCAGTTTTGAAAAAAAAAAACAATATTTCTTGCTTTTTGCTAAAATACTTATCCAAAAAAAAAAAAAATGTATTCGTCAGTTTAGGCCGATGTTGCAGTCCCGCTAAAAATCGCAGATTGCCGCCATTACTAGTAAAATATTAAAACAATTAAAAACTCCATGAATTAATTCTCATCATTTGTAAACGTGGCAATTTTTGCGCAAACCAATCAATATACGCCGATTGCGATTTTTTTTTTTACCAAAAATATGAGGAAGAATATACAGTTGTGCTCAAAAGTTTACATACCCTGACAGAATTTATGATTTCTTAGCCATTTTTCAGAGAATATGAATGAGGACACAAAAACATTTCTTTCACTCATGAAGCCATTTATTATCAATCAACTGTGTTTACTCTTTTTAAATCATAATGACAACAGAAACTACCCAAATGACCTTGATCAAAAGATTACATACCCCAGTTCTTAAGGCCTCATGCACACAGGACGTTTTTTTGACTGTTTTTCAGCAGCTGTTTTCAGCTGCAGACATTTTTTTCTACAGTCATTAAACCCTCCATCATGTTATCCTGTGTGTTCATGCACACATAGGCTGCTATCAACTGTTTTGAGCAGTGACGTTTTTGAGCTGTAAATAAAAACCAAGACCAGAGGGTTCTGAGAGACGTTTTTCAGCTGTAAAAACGCTGTGGCACCCAAAAACGCTCACTAACGCTCAATAATTGTATCCATTGAAAAAAAAAAAAAAAAACGCCCAAAAAACACCAGTGCTAAAAAACGCTCAATAACGCCGCCGCAAAAACGCTCAAAAAAGCTGAAAAAAAATCACTGATAAGCTACTGATGTTTTTAGGACGGTTTTTAAACGTCCTGTGTGCATGAAGCCCAATACCGTGTATTTCCCCCTTCATCATCAATGACAGCTTGAAGTCTTTTGTGGTATTTGTGGATGAGGCTCTTTATCTTCTCAGATGGTAAAGCTGCCCATTCTTCTTGGCAAAAAGCCCCCAGTTCCTGGAAATTCTTGGACTGTCTTGCATGAACTGCATGTTTGAGATCTCCCCAGAGTGGCTCAATGATATTGAGGTCAGAAGACTGAGATGGCCACTCCAGAACCTTCACTTCATTCTGTTGTAGCCAATGACAGGTCGACTAGGCCCTTGTTTTGGATCATTGTCATGTTGGAATGTCCAAGTACGTCCTGTACACAGCTTCCTGGCTGATGACTGAGTCCTAAAGTTATTTGTGGGTTTTTCTTTGCATCCCGAACAATTTTCCTGGCAGTTGTGGCTGAAATTTTAGTTGGTCTACCTGACCGTGGTTTGGTTTCAACAGAACCCCTCATTTTCCACTTCTTGGTTAGAGTTTGAACACTGCTGATTGGCATTCTCAATTCCTTGGATGTCTTTTTATATCCCTTTCCTGTTTTATACAGTTCAACTACCTTTTCCTGCAGATCCTTTGACAATTCTTTTGCTTTCCCCATGACTCAGAATCCAGAAACGTCAGTGCAGCACTGGATGAAAGATGCAAGGGTCTGTCAGGAGTCCAGAAACTCATTGACCTTTTATACACACACACTAATTACAAACAAACAGATCACAGGTGAGGATGGTTACCTTTAATAGCCATTCAAACCCCTTTGCGTCAACTTGTGTGCATGTTGTCAGGCCGAAATCACAAGGGTATGTAAACTTTTGATCAGGGTCATTTGGGTAGTTTCTGTTGTCATTCTGATTTAAAAAAGAGTAAACACAGTTGATTGATAATAAATGGCTTCAGCCAAACCCTAACCATGAGTGAAAGAAATGCTTTTGTGTTCTCATTCATATTCTCTGAAAAATGGCCAAGAAATCTTAAATTCTGCCAGGGTATGTAAACTTATGAGCCCAACTGTATATTCTTCCTCATATTTTTGGTAAAAAAAAAATCGCAATCTGCGTATATTGATTGGTTTGCGCAAAAGTTGCCGTGTTTACAGATGATGAGAATTAATTTATGGAGTTTTTAATTGTTTTAATATTTTACTAGTAATGGCGGCAATCTGCGATTTTCTAGCGGGACTGCGACATTGCATGGACATGTCGGACACTTTTGACACTTTTTTGGGATCATTGGCATAAATACAATGGTATAAAAATGCACTGATTACTGTGATAAATATCACAGGGAAGGGGTTAACACTAGTGGGCGATCAAAGAGTTAACTGTGTTCCCTGCTTTGTGTTTACTAACTGTGTGGGGGCTGGGCTGACTGGGAGAGGAGAGTGACCATTGCCCCCATATACAGGAAGCATACTATCACACTCTTCTCCCCTGTCAGAACAGAGATCCGTGTTCCCCGTTCTATCACTGCAGGGCAGCGATCGCGGGTAGCCGGCGGACATCGCTCACAATCCCCTATCTCGCAGCCACCGTCAGGTGACGGTGATATGCGATATCGAACCAAGTCGCTGCCATCAAGCCATGGCAGGTGGTCGGCAACTGGTTAAGAATGCTTTCAGAGATAGAAGTGTTAATAGTTTATTTTTATCAGTTAGCAAAATGGAAAGTAAATGAACAGAAGAGTAATCCAAATCAAATCAATGTTTGGTGTGACCACCCCTTTGCCTTCAAACCAGCATCAATTCTTCTAGGTACACTTGCACACAATTTTTGAAGGAACTCAGCAGGTAGGTTATTCTAAACATCTTGGAGAACTAACCACAGATCTTATGTGGATGTAGGCTGCCTCAAATCCTTCTGTCTCTTCATGTAATCCCAGACAGGCTTGATAATGTTAAGATCAGGGCTCTGTAGGGGCCAAATCATTGTCATCCAGGACATCCTTGTTCTTCTTTACACTGAAGTTAGTTTTTAATGACATTGGCTGAATGTTTGGGGTCATTGTCCTGCAGCAGAATAAATTTGGGGCCAACCGTACGCCTTCCTGATGGTATGGCATAATGGATAAGTATCTGCCTTTATTTCTCAGTATTGGGGACACCATTGATCCTGACCAAATCTCTAACTCCATTTGCAGAAATACTGTCCCAAACGTTCAAGGAACCTCCACCATGCTTCACTATTGTATTTCTGCTCCCCAGTTCCTATGTTTTGGTGCATAGTTTAGTCATTTAGGCTTGTTTCTACGTCTGAGTTATGGCTTTTTGGCCGCAACTCTTCCACAAAGACCACTTTTGGCCAGACCTCTCTGAACAGTAGATGGGTGTACCTGGGTCCCACTGGTTTCCGTCAGCTCTGTGCTGATGGCTCTGCTTGACATCTTCAGATGTAGTAAGGGAGTAAGCACAATGTGTCTTTCATCTGCTGCATTCAGTTTCCTTGGCTGACCACTGCACCTATGGTCCTCAACGTTGCATATTTCTTTGTGCTTCTTCAGAAGAGCTTGAACAGCAAATCATGAAACCCCAGTCTGCTTTGAAATCTTTGCCTGGAAGAGACCATGCTGATGTATTGTAACTATAACTGTTCATGCATAGAGTCGCTCATCCTGGTTTCCATGTCAGTGGTATGCCCTTTTGGCCACAATTCTTCCACGAAGACCACTTCTGGCCAAACTTAGTGTACCTGGATCCCCCTGGTTTCTGCCAGTTCTGTGCTGATTGCACTGCTGGGCATCTTCTGATGTTGAAGGGAAATGTGTATGGTGTGTTTCTCAATATAACCATTTTTTGTGCTTCTTCAAAAGAGCTTGAACTGCACATCTTGAAACCAAAGTCTGTTTTGAAATGTTTTCCTGGGAGAGACCCTGCTTATGCAATATAACTACCTTGTGTCTTGTTGCTGTGCTCAGTCTTGCCATAGTGTATGACCTGTGACATGAAACTGTCTTCTACAACCTCACCTTAGTAGCAGAGTTTGGCTGTTCCTCATCCAGTTTTAAGCCTCCTACACAGCCCCCTCTGTTTCGCCCCCTTTCACACTGGGACCGCCCGAGCTTCAGCGGTAAACCGCCGCTAATTTAGCGGCGATCTACCGCTGTAATAGCAGCGCTATGGCGCCGCTATTCGGGCGGCAGCACGGCACTTTTAACCCCCCCACAACGGGTTAAACAGGGGTTAAAAGTGCCGGCGCTCGGCGCTACCGGAGCGGTGTACAGCCGCTACGGGAGCGCTGCCCATTCAATTTAATGGCAGGAGCGGTGAATACACCGCTCCCCACATTCCTGAAAAATCATGCTTGCATGATTTTCTTCAGCGCTGCGCTAGCGCAACGCCTCAGTCTGAAAGCATCCATAGAGATGCATTAAAATAATTTTTAGAGCGTTATTGCAGCGGTAATTTTAGCGCTTTACCGCTGTAATAACACCCCAGTGTGAAAGGGGCCTTAATGATCGTGTTTCAGCCCACTTGGAAGTGAAATGAATGATCATTACCTCCTGCTTGGTATAATTGTTTAACCACTTGCCGACCGCCAACCGCAGGTTGACGGCGACAAGGTGGTTCGTTATCGCAAATCGCCGTCATACGACGGCGGCTGCGATAACGCGCACTGTGAGCGAGTCCT
>BLSH010073489.1:285686-303417 GCA_018402905.1 Glandirana rugosa | reverse complement strand
GACAGATTTAGCACCATGCGACTTATATTTTCCCAAAAATGAAATCAGTGCTTAAAGGGACGCATTTTGAGTCAGTTGATGCTGCAAAGAGGAAAACGGCAGATGTGTTGAAACAGCTGACAGAAATTGATTTTCTCCATACCTTCAACCAGTGGAAAACAAGACTGCAGCAATATATTAGCGCAAATGGGGAATATATTGAAGGGAACAAGCATTACATTTGTAATACATATAAATAAATGTGAGTTATTTAATCAGTCTCCTTATTTGACCACTTGCCGACCGCGTACTGTATTTATATGGCGGCAGTGTGGCTCTATTCCATGAATCGTGGTATATAAGCGGCGATCCGCACGTGCGCAGTTAGCGGGCAGGAGCGTGCCGCTGGCGGCGCTCTCTCGGGCCCGCCACACTCCACAGGAGTGTGCTCGCGGCTCGGCAAGCCGTGATGACCTGCCAGAGAGAGAGAACGGGGAACCGCCGATGTAAACATGTCGGTTCCCCGCTCTGTCAGTGGGCATCTAAGAGATCTACTGATCCCTGTCACTGGGATCAGTTAGATCTTTTATGCCCATGATAACCCAGCCCCCTCACAGTCACACGCCTAGTGAACACAGTTAACCCCTGGATCTCCCCCTGCAGATTAACACCTTCACTGCCAATGACATTTATACAGTAATCCGTGGATATTTAAATCTCTTATCACTGTATAAATGTCATTGGTCCCAAAAAAGTGTCAAAAATGTCCAACATGTCCGCCCCAATATCAAAGTCCCAATAAAAATTGCAGATTGCCATTACCAGTAAAAAAAAAATTAAAAATGTAATAACGGCAGAAATGAATGCTCCTGGTTTGTAAATGCGGCAACTTTTGCGCAAACCAATCAATACACGCTGATTGCGGGGTTTTTTTTACCAAAAATATGAGGAAGAATATAAATCGGCCAAAACCGATGAATACATTTTTTTTTTTATATTTTTTTGTTTGGAGTTGTATTTTAGCAAAAAGTATGAATTTTTTTTTTTTTTTTACAAAATCGCCGCTTTTTTATAGCGGCAATTGGAAATGACACAGAGGGGATCAAATACCACTAAAAGAAAGCTCTATTTGTGGGGAAAAAAGCACGCAAATTTTGTTTGGGTACAACGTCGCACGACCGTACAATTGTCAGGTAAAGCGACGCAGTGCCGAATCGTAAAAAAGTGCTCTGGTCCTACAGTGGGAAATCCTTCCGTGGGTGAAGCAGTTAATCGATACACCTAGTGTGAATATATATATACACACGTTTTCAAAAGCAATACCGCGCTTAAGAATCAAAGTAATAAACAGTGACAGCTGCAACAATCAATAGTGCGATATTCCACTAACCACAGATAAGTAAACAAACAATATTGTTGCGCTAAAATAACTCTGACATATACGTGTATCACATGTGAGATGATTAACACAAATAAAAAAGCATAATATATTTGTTAGTGAGAAAATGAGTCCAAAAAAAAAAAAAAAACACTTGTGAAAAAACACTGGTGAAAAAAGTCTTGTGAGGAAAAGGAAAGCAGTCGTGCTTTAAAGAGAAAAAGTCAAAATTATCAGATTTGATGGATATCTAACAAATATATTATGCTTTTTTATTTGTGTTAATCATCTCACATGTGATACACGTATATGTCAGAGTTATTTTAGCGCAACAATATTGTTTGTTTACATATATATACACACACACACTATATTACCAAAATTATAGAGATGCCTGCCTTTACACGCACCTGAACTTTAATGGCATCCCAGTATTAGTCCATAGGGTTCAATATTGAGTTGGCCCACCCTTTGCAGCTGTGACAGCTTCAACTCTTCTGGGAAGGCTGTCCACAAGGTTTAGGACTGTGTGTCTATGGGAATGTTTGACCATTCTTCCAGAAGTGCATTTGTGAGGTCAGACACTGATGTGGATGAGAAGGCCTGGCTCGCAGTCTCCGCACTAATTCATCCCAAACCTGTTCTATTGGGTTGAGGTCAGGACTCGCTCATCCATGTCTTTATGGACCTTACTTTGTGCACTGGTGCGCAGTCATGTTGGAACAGGAAGGGGCCATCCTGAAACTGTTCCCACAAAGCTGGGAGCATGAAATTGTCCAAAATGTTTTGGTTTTTGGCCAAGCCCAACCCCTGAAAAACAACCCAACACCATAGTTCCCCCTCCACCAAATGATTTGACCCAGTGCACAAAGCAAGGTCCATAAAGACATTGATGAGTGAGTTTGGGTTGGAGGAACTTGACTGACCTGCACAGAGTCCTAAGCTCAACCCGAAAGAACACGTTTGGGATAAATTAGAGCAGAGACTGCAAGCCAGGCCTTTATCGTCAAACATCAGTGCTTGACCTCACAAATGCGCTTCTGGAAGAATGGTCAAACATTCCCATAGACACTCCTAAACCTGGTGGACAGCCTTCCCAGAAGAGCTGAAGTTGTTATAGCTGCAAAGGGTGGGCCAACTCAATATTGAACCCTACGGACTAAGACCGGGATGTCATCAACATTCTTGTGCGTGTAAAGGCAGGCGCCACAATACTTTTGGTAATATAGTGTGTGTATATGTATATAAATATTAACTCGCAAAAGTGAGTACAACCCTCACATTTTTCTAAATATTTTATTATATCTTTTCATGTGACAACACTGAAGAAATGACACTTTGCTGTCCCCTCAAAATAACTCAACACACAGCCATTAATGTCTAAACCGCTGGCAACCAAAGTGAGTACACCCCTAAGAGAAAATGTCCAAATTGGGCCCAAAGTGTCAATATTTTGGCCACCATTATTTTCCAGCACTGCCTTAACCCTCTTTGGCATGGCGTTCAACAGTGTTGTCACATGAAAAGATATAATAACATATTTACAAAAATCTGAGGGGTGTACTCACTTTTGTGAGATACTGTGTGTGTGTATATTAGGGCTGCAACTAACAATTATTTCCATAATCATTTAGTTGGCCGATTATTGTTTCAATTAATCGGATATAACCTTAAAAAAACATTGGTGTATAATTTAGATAATATGTAGTTTTTAATAAAAAAAACAATTTATTCTTGCGTATATCTATGCAGTGGTAAATTTAAGTAAGTAACTAACTATATGGTTAGGGAGCAAAATCTCTAATCCACTGAGAATAACAAACAGAAGAGATATACTGTATATACTATATACTATTAGAGGTTGAATCCGGTAAATATAATCAGACTCAGAGATCACATTTTGTATTAAAAAGAAAAAATTAAAGACTGTTTTGCAGTTTTTCAGACAGAACTGTAATGTATTATATGCTGGCCATATAAAAACAAGGTCTTTCAAAAAAAAAAAAAAAAATTATTTTCATGGATATGACCATTTTATATATAATGCACATTACTGGTAAAGGTTGACTTTAAATGTAATTGTAATTCCTTATATTTCCTCCATTCTATCAGCCTCCACCTTCTCTGGGTTCAGATCCTGATCTTACCTGATTCTTTAAAGCATTTTTTTTAAGCAACAAATGTGCTATACTTACCTACTCTGTAATTGTTTTGCACAGAGCAGCCTTAAATCTCATTTTCTTGGGTCCCCCACTGACACTTCTGGCTTCTCCTACCTTCAGAGTGCCCCAATAGAAAGCTGCAAAGTATAGTATAGAGCACCCCGATAGCAAGGTAAAAAACCTTCTGCCTTTAGAACCACTCACTTCATGCCCAGGACTACATGTCCCATGAGGTATTGCTCCTTTGCACATTCACAAGTTCTCAGGCATTTACTGACATGTATGCCAGGTGTACTGAGCTATATGTGCGCTGCACTGTGTATACTGACATGCATGGATGGTATACTGAGCTGTATGTTTGCTGCACTGTATTTCCTGATATGTAAGCAAATAATGAGTCCTGTATGCAGGCCAACTAATCTTCTTGCAGATTATGAAAATAGTAATCGATTAGTTGATTAATCGTTTGGTTGTCGATTAATCGATTACTTGTTTCGGCTCTAATATATATATATATATATATATATATATATATATATATATATATACACTGTACATACTGTATGTCAGCAAGTGGTTATACCAAGGTCATGGCAGCAACTGCAGCCTAATCTTGGTGCAGGGCTGGTGCAAGGAATTTTGTCACCCTAGGCGGAGCCTCATTTTTCTGCCATTTTTTACCTCCATTGGCCCCACCCCCTTTGCCCTGCCCATGTATACAGTGGAGGTGGTGGGTGGAGTTTTATTTTGTGGCGTCTCTCCACCTATTTCTGCGCCTCTGGACCCGGCCTGAAGACAAATAGTAGCAATATAGCACCCCTTTACATTACAGTGCCAGCTTTACATCACATACCTCTTTGCATTCAAGTCCCCCCAATTTACATCAGCCCCTTTACCTCAGTGGCCTCTTTCCCCCTTCACATCACAGCCCCCCTCTTTGTATCACAGCCCCCCTCCTTGTATCACAGCCCCCTCCTTGTAACACAGCCCCCCTCCTGGTAACACAGCCCCCCTCGTATCACAGCCCCCATCCTTGTATTACAGCCCCCCTCCTTGTAACACAGCCCCCCTACTTGTATTACAGCCCCCCTCCTTGTAACACAGCCCGCCTCCTTGTATCACAGCCATCCTCCTTGTATCACAGCCCCCCTTGTATTACAGCCCCCCTCCTTGTAACACAGCCCCCCTCCTTGTAACACAGCCCCCCTCCCCTGTTACTGCCAGTTGCGGCTCTTCTGTGATGACATGAATGATCGATGCATGCAGAGCAGTGACGGATCAACAGTGGCTGGGCGCCCTAGGCAGCAGCGCACCCAAGGAGGTCGCCTAGTCCGCCTAGTGGTAGAGCTGGCCCTGTCTTGGTGTGATTATTCACAGCCAGTGATTGACTGTTTAGTAAAAGTGATCTAGGCTGCTCTACAGCTTCCTGATCACTAATAAAGAGCTGCGCAAATATTATGTAACATAATAAATTTCAACAGCCCGCCATTTCATTCTCCGGAGCCTTTGCTTTCAGAAAATGTATAATGTTTCTATAAAAAACATTTTACATGTGTTTGGAAAATGAAAAAAAATACCCAGACAGCAGGTGGTTAAAATGGGCTGTGGCAGTTACAAAAATCCCTGTCGCCAGTTTCGGTAGCATTACCGAAATGTGTGGCAGATTCGGGTAGTTCTTTATAGTGTCACTTTTACAAAGTAGTGCTATGGCTGCACCAAATTTAAAAATAATTATCTCCAGTTTATAGGGAATAAAACTGGATGCAATTAGGACCAACTCTAAGTCGGTGTACAGAAACAAATGACAGGTGCCTGTCTCTGTACACAGTGTAACAGAGCTGCATGTTTTCCGCCACTACCCCCTTTAGTTCCCCATCAAGCCCACTCTCTCTCCTTGTGATTGACAGCAGGCAATGGGTGGATTTTATAGCCAAAAGCAGGCTATTCTATGTCCTACTGTCAGTCACAGACCTGATGTGGTACTATTATCTCTGAATCCCCATAGAGGTTTCACTCGCCCAGTTACAAAAATTCTTAGTCACCATGCTATCTGTGCTACAACTGCAGCAGTGGGAGGGAGCCCAGCTGCACTGAGGACACTGCCTGTATGGACCCTTGGTCTCTGTGCACTTTAGAGCATGGTGCTTGCCCCCAAAATCATGTACTTGTTTCCAACAGGTTTATGAATCTGTTTCCTGCACTAACATTCATATAGAGACATGATCGAATTATGAGTTCTTCTAAGTGTATTTTGAGCTCTGAATTCCAAAGCGCATGTTGTATGCCCTGCCTGCTTAATTTGTGATGGATTACAAAGAACAGAGACCTCTCCTCATCTCCTCCACCCTCCTTATCTCCATATCCCCTCCTTATGCAATGGCAGAGAGCACAGAAAGTTATAGCCACAGGATTTCTGGCAAAATTAACAGGCATTTTGGCACATATCAAACAAGCATAATAAAATACCTTCAATTGCATATTTAGCAGACAAAAAGGGAGCAGATAAGATAAGTTCACTGTAAGGGTCACTGTAGGGTTTGCACACAATGAATGGCAAGTAGTTTGCTCAAGTACTGTCTTCGCAAGTTTTTTTTTCATTGTTGCATTCTAGTGCTGCTTCTAGTGCTACATTGTTCTACCGCTTTGTCACTCTGTCACTAGGGTTTCCAATGGAGACTGACTGTTCCAGCACATATTATTCAGATGGTCCACTGGCTACCATCATGTAATGGAAAACTGAAAGACAGATTCTTTCCACAATTTCCCTTTCCTGACAAGCTCCATGACAGCACACCTGGGTAGGGCCCACCTCCCCCTGCACCATCAGGTCTGTAGCTAATTAATTTTTGTGCCCCATAGGCAACTCTGTAACTAGCATTCTGTAACTATTCCTACCAAACTGGGTGAGAGCTGTGCTGCCATGGAGCCTGTCAAGAAAATACAATTTCAGTAAATATCTGTCATTCAGTTGTCCTTTTTTTCTTGATGGCTCCATGTCACCACATCTGGGAAATAACTAGCCACAAAACAGAGCGATAATGCTGCATATTCTTTAATTTACACTAGAAGCTGAAACCAGGACACCTCTGACAAATACTGCTGTCATCAAGGTTGCTTGCTCTATACAGTAGTGAGCCTTGAACATATATGTATTGAGGCCCATGTAGCCGTCCTGCAGATTGCCTGTGGGGACAATTGGCCTGTTACCACCCATGAGGTTGATATACTTCTAGTGGACTGCAGTGTGACTAACTCTGGCACAGGCAACCCTTTCAACTTTTAGGCCAAGGAGATGAACTTCACCAACCAAGAGGCAGCAATTCTGTTGGAAGCCTTTAGGCCTTTTCGTGTTCTATTTAGAATGACAAACAGGTGTTCCGCCTTCCTGATGTCAGCCATTGCCTCAATATAGGATCTCAAAGCTTTGCCCACATCCATCGGGCTGCCCCCTTGGGTACTTCCTGAGAGGAGTATAGGAAGGAGAGTCTCTTGTGTGTTGTAAAATCTGGAGGGGGCTTTAGGTACAACCCTGTCTGGGAAAGATCTGACAAAGGGTTCTTTAAACCCTAAGGCTAACTCTGACACTCTTCTGACTGATGTTATCGCCACTTCAGCAAGAGGTACCATAGGGAGCTACACTGATTGAAGATATCTGATGCCAAAAAGTCTAGCACCAATGGGAGGTCCCATTTTGAGAACATCAAACTTTTAGCAGATTTCAGGCAACTTGTGACTTTGAAGAAATGCATGATTAAGGAGTTAGTTGCCCCTTAAGTACCGGAAAAGTTGGAGATAGCTGAAACATGGGCCTTCAGTGTACTCATGCATAGGCCTAAGTCAAGCCCTGCCTGCAGGACCTCCAGGATGTGACAGACTTGTGGGGAGCTCAGTGAAAATCTTGAGCAGCCACAACCTCTATGAATTTAAGCCATACTCTACTATAAGCTACTATCAAGGGGCAGACATACAAATTGGAAATTAACCGGTTCCGGATCGGCTCACGTACATTTACTGCTGTAGAGTGGCACAATCCCGCGAGTCACCGTCTATACATGACGGCTCACTCATGCGCTGATGCTACCGGCGCGATCTCGTGCTCACCACACTCTGCAGCAGTATGGCCGCGGGTCTGGCGGGTCTGGCGGACTCGATATCTGCTGGCTACTCGCAATTGCCTGGCAGAGAAGGAAAACGGGTAACCGCCAATGTAAACATGGTGGTTCCCCGCTCTGTCAGGCGGCATGTAAGAGATCTACTGATCCCTGTCATTGGGATCAGTTAGATCTCTTATGCCCCTTACAGTTAGAACAGGCCTAGGGAACACAGTTAACCCCTAGATTGCCCCCCTGCAGGTTAACCCCTTCACTGCCAATGACATTTACACAGTAATCAGTGGCTAGAAAACAAAACAGAAAGGAAGGCGCACGCACCTAGTGCATTACCAAAAACAATTTTTATTGAAATGATAGCAATTTTTATTGAAATGATAGCAAGAGAGGGTACTCACAAAATGGTGGGTGCACAACCTGTGCAAAATGTGACAGAGTAAAAGCTGACGCGTTTCGGGGGCGCACCCCCTTCCTCAGAGCTTTGCGCCCCCGAAACGCGTCAGCTTTTACTCTGTCACATTTTGCACAGGTTGTGCACCCACCATTTTGTGAGTACCCTCTCTTGCTATCATTTCAATAAAAATTGTTTTTGGTAATGCAATAGGTGCGTGCGCCTTCCTTTCTCTTTTGTTTTCTAGTCGCTTTCGGATTTCCCCGTCCGAGGAGGGCTGCACACATCGATGCATTTCCTTTCGCCTAGTCGGTAGTCTGCCGCACGAGAGGACTTATCAGCGCGGGATTTTCTCACTTTTTTGCTTTTTGTAAGTAATCAGTGGACATTTACATTTCTGATCGCTGTATAAATGTCATTGGTCCCAAAAAAGTGTCAAAAATGTCCGACATGTCCGCTGCAATATCGCAGTCCTGATAAAAATTACTAGTAAAAAAAAATAGTAAAAACGCCATAAATGAATTCTCATGATTTGTAAACACGGCAACTTTTGCGCAAACCAATCAATAAACGCTGATGGTGATTTTTTTTACCACAGTTATTAGGAAGAATATATATCGGCCTAAACTGATGGGTTTTTTTGGATATGTATTATAGCAAAAAGTAAAAAATATTGTTTTGTTTTTTCAAAATTGTTGCTCTTATTTGTTAATAGCGGTGATCAGAAGTGACGCAGAGGGAATCTAATACCACCAAAAGAAAGCTCTATTTGTGGGAAAAAAGAAGGCGTCAATTTTGTTTGGGTACGTCGCACGACTGCGCAATTGTCAGTTAGAGACGCAGTGCTGAATTGCAAAAAAGTGCTCTGGTCCTTAAGTGGTTAAGCTATCCTACCACATATTGTAGAAATCTTTGGAAGAAGGGAGTCAGTGGAATGTGAAAGTTTGTGTCCTTTAGATCTATTGACAAGAGCCAGTCCTCTGTCTGTATGACCTTCAAAATTGTTCAGCTGTCTTAAACCTATCATGGATCTCTATAAACCCGACTTCTTTCTAACCAAGAAAAGGGGAGAATGGACCCCAGAAATACTTTCCCGTCGAGGGACTGTGATTTTCGCTTCCTGATTCAACAGAGTTTTGACATACAGCCAGGGCAAATCCTTCTTTTTTATGGACAGAGGTATTTTTGTCAGAACAAAGAATTGGTGAGGCCGAGAAATTTCCAAGTGTGTCCAAACCGAGTGTTTGATTGGTTATTTTTCCACCCACACTTGCCGGAACTTGAACAATCTAGCTCCCACCTGGCATGTGTAACTGTCAAAAAAGATTTTCATGACTCTTGATGGAATTGAGAGGGGATAACAAGCGAGAAGTAAAGGGCATTGGAGCAGGTAGGACTAAGCCTGAGTGGTAAACACTAGCATCTCCTGAAAGCCTTGCTTTATCATAGAGATCTTTTCTCTATTATCTGACTCCTTGTCTCTAGTTTGAAGTAGACTTCACCAGCAGTCTTTCCTGGTGGGGCCCTATTAGGGCAAGCCCAGGATCCTCCCGGCCTAGGCTGTTCATGATGCAACTCCTCTTGTTATCATGGTGGAGAGCGACAGTACCTAGAACCAGAATGGGAGTGGGAAGCCTCAGATCTCCAAGCTGAATTAATTTGGAATCCATAGGTATCTCCCCTACCTTCTCCCACTCTTTTGAGGGGGTTGGCATAATGACACAACTGTAAAGAAAACATAGGATCCACATGAAAGTTAATGCCATGTGATACGCAGGACAGGATTTATTCTGTGTTTTTTGCTATACAATGTACTACCTGTAGGGGGAGAAAGGCATACACCAGCGGTTGCAGGGAGCGAAGAACACACTTTCCAACAAGGCAGCACTATCTTTGACTGGGAAGCATCTTTAAATTTCTCTCCACAGTCCTAGCACCACCCTCCCTTCCTCCTAATTGGCTGGGCGGTAGCGCACATCGGGAGACCTGCATACGCTCCAAACTGGCCCACATCCCCATCTACTGCCCATCCATAAAACAAGTAGTGCACATGTGTGCACGCCTTAGTAGCGCTGCATGGACACTCACAGATGCTCCATATGCACCAAGCAGACCCCCAAGTTGCCCCAAAGACCAGAAGTGGGGCTCCCTGGCCAGAGAACATTTAGCAAGGAGGAGGGGGACTGTGTCCAGCCTATATACCACAGCATGGACAGTCAGACTTTGACTGGCTAGGAAAAGGAGCATGCCACAATCCTGATCGCAGGAAGAAAGAAGGGGAACGCCGAGCTGCAGTTGGGGCACAAATTTATTAGCTACAGTCCTGATGGTGCAGGGGAGGGTGGAGCACTACCCTGGTGTTGCAGGTACCCAGGTGTACATGTTGTTATCAGGGAAATGGCATTCAGCCATCACTGTCATGCATGCATGTAGACAGGAAGTGGCTTCAAAGAGAATGCAGGATATCAGCAGTAGTTCTACACATTGGAGTTGATTTACTAATGGAAAATAGACTGTGCACTTTGCCAAGTGCAGTAGCACTCTGCAAGTGCAGTTGCTCCAGAACTTATTAAATGAGCAAAAGTTCTATTGACCATCATCTTATCATTTGCAATCAAAAATGTTTTTATTTTTTTTTTTATTTTCCTTGCATGTGATTGGGTATGCTTTGCAAAGTGAAGATTAACCTCATTTACTAAGCTCTGGAGCAACTACACTTGCAGCATGCAATTGCACTTTGTATAGTGCACAGTCTATTTGCCTTTAGTAAATCAACCCCATTGTATCTTTCAGTTTTTGTAGAGGAAAACCTGGGGTCTGAAATTACCCTAGGCACCACACCCTCAAATTGTTCAAATATGTAAAGAAGTGAAGAATGGAATTTTAAAGGTGACACAAAAAAACAGTATAACGAATTAATTTTTATTATAAACATTAAGATGTCATTTTTTTTTTTCATAAAAACATTGTGAAATATCCATACAGTACTGATGAAATGCATCCATCTATACATGTTTTGTATGACTATGGCTTCTGTAGGAGACTTTAAGAATACTGCCCAGTACACTAAGAATTCAGAAAACAATATATTAGTATACACAATACACTGATATGTATACACAATCTGGATACATGTGGGTGGGTTAGACCCTTCTGGTACAGTATTTGATATAAATGAGTGCAAACAGGATCTGGCAAAGAGGATTCCCGGTACATATCCAGCATCAAATAAGTGTAGCAAGAAGATATCAGTAACCGCAGGGGAGAATATATAGACCCCATACCATGGGAATGGACCATGGAGGGTCACAGAAATCTACAACATCCACAATATTGGATCAGTATCAAATCAATTAATTTAGTCAAATGGCAAATGCATAGTGGGAAGCATCGGTTGGTCTTCAAGTAGTGCTCAAACTAGATTATAACTCAAAATATATTCCCTGTTAGATGGAACAAGCATTTATTATTTAAGATTTATCTAAGCTACTACTTTGTATTACTCTAGCTTGAGCACTGCTTGAAGACCAACCGATGCCCCATGCTATGCATTTGCCATTTGACTGAATGAATTGAGTTGATACTGTGTATTTGATCCCACATGGTCCATCCTTAGATCTCCTTTGGATTTTTGTCAGTGGTAGGTATAGCCTTTTTTAGGCTTTGTGTTTAGGCTGATGATTAAAATGACATCACAATAGTGTGACTGTTAATAAGTAACCTAGGAGAATAGTAATGCTCAAAGTGAGCGTAATAGAGTAGGAAAGCTTTATTCCCCTTTCAACCCTACCTTATAATGCACATTGGGTAAGAAAACTGTTTCCATAAATTGTTACGGTAAGATAATAATTGTTATTGGTAAGATCTATTCAGATTGATGAGGGCACATATTAGCTTTTTGTCAAGTCTGTAATTGCTAAAAATTGAAATGACATTCACTTGTGTGAGCATTTGATGCTTGCGCAGTGAACACAAATGTCATCCAGATCATCCAATATTATTGCTGTGACCTGGGTATTCATTTTGGGAGGGACTATTTTTCTAATTTATTTTTCAGTTATATACTGTTTATGTACTATATGTTTTTGATCTATTTTATTACACAATTCTTTTTCACTTTACTTTCTCCACAGGGAGTGTGGATCTGGTCAGATGAGACTAGATCCAGACCCCCATGCAGCTGGCAACTGACAGCAGGCGATTTCAATGTTGGTGCCCTGAGGGGAGGCCCACAGGAGCTGCTGAGTCTGGGTACCGTTTGAAAACAGTACTGTGACAATAGCCACTGGGCCTGTACTGTTTTAAAATGGTGCCTCTGGCTCAAGTGGTTAAGAAAAAATGTACAATTTAGTCTTTACTAGCAGTGGCTATGTGTATTTTCTTCCAGCCAGAAAACTGTCTTTCTTAAACCTATGCAAGTAGTAAAATAGAGATCCATTGGTCTCATTATCAAGGTCTATATTTCATCCTAAACTTATATTGATTTGTAATTACCGCAGTCTAGATTCCAAGGTATGCTAATCAGAGACTGAAGAAGTCTATATTAAAAACTATTCTTTTCTGTAATTCTCTATGCAAGGTAATTGCTACCTGTGGCTTTGTGTTAAATAAGATTGCATGAGTCATGACTACGTTGCAGGAAAATTATTGACAATCTCCCTAGGACGTTATTTACAAATTGGGAAATGGATTACTTGAGTATTTGTATTACAGCTTCCAATAGAGCTTGGCCTTAGTGGAAGAGCAGGGCCTAAAATAGTCTTTAAAAACTCAATACGTACTCTGGCCTCTTAATGTGTGTGTCGGTTTGTGTCTGTTTGTATATGTATAAAGTTAGATAAATTATAATGTTTGAATTTGATGAAGTGTACATATGCATGCACATTTTTTTTATCCTTCTGTTATGAGAACATACATTATTATTGCAATTTTTTTTAAAATGTTTACTCTCTAGACTTAGGTATTAAAGTGAAGTTAAAGTGGTTTCTTATTAATGATCACGACCAAAAATTGCATTTGAAAATGGAAAATATGAAATATTTTATCTGAAAACTTTGTACTTTCACGGCAGGAGGAGCATTAGTCTCCTTTTCACAAGTTTAGCTGTCTATTCTTATCCACTTCCCTAGCAGCAGAGCTTAAAAGCTCAAGCTATGACTTTTTGACCCCCCCCCCCGCCCCCGACACAAACACACACAATTTTCGCTCCTTACTATATCTATATAATGAACACAAAACTATAATCCAGTTTATGAATTAAAAAAAAAGAAAAACTTTAGCCAAAGCCATTATTGTTGCCATTAAAATGACTGGCATTGAGTTGCACTGATCCAGTTGTGGTGAGATAGCTATAACTTACAACCTCAGCAGTGTTGGCAGACTGTGACTCGATGCAAATTACATTTTGCAGATCATAGAAAACTTTAATCCACAATTTGCTCAGATTTTCACAGATGAACATCAGATACAATGTCGTAAGTCAAAAAATCATTGTATGTCTAACTCCAGCAATTACATGCACTCAGAACAGAAAGTAAGGACACACTGAAAAGAGGATGGGACTAGCTATACTGAGCATCTTCTAGCTACGGAGGGAGGAAGGGACAAAATTATTTAAATGGAAACAAACAACACATGTCTAACATGATAACCCTATTCTTGAACCTATGGGAAAATCGACTTGCAAAATCTATTAACCTTTAGAAAATCATCTCCATAGTTTATTTAAATGTGTGAGCATAAACTTGTACATTATGTAGGCTTTCTTTGGAGTAAAGAGACAAATGCTTTAAATGCCTTTCTGATGTGAGCAGCATCTAATTAGTAAATATTTCTATGAAAGCCTGTGTTTTTGTGTGAATATTTTTTCAACTAATATAGAAAACTTACTATAATGAATTATCTACATTCACTCATTAAAAGGATTTAATTAGACGAATATGGCTTGGTTGTGATTTCTGACAGTTAGTTTTAAGTTGTATTTATCTGATACTTTATGCACAATTTTTATTATGAAGACAAGAGATATAGATCATTTTCTTGAAGTTGTTAACCAGATCTAATAAATGGTAAGGCAAGCTTGTGAATTATTAATGATTAGCTTTAATATTTATTATATGTTGTTCATGTTTTCTGTAAGCAGCATTACAGTATATGGATTAAAAGTTCACTCCTTCCAAAAATTATATCTTGGTCATCTGTAGACATAGAACTGGATATAGTGGGGAAGAGTCAGACAAGTTTTTATGGCTGATTTTGTTCCCTTTGGGGAGATTTACCCCTCCCTTCCTCTCCTGTTGAATATGAAATATTCCCTAACTTAGGGAAAATCCAACCTCTAATAGTTGTCCCTGGGGCCGGTGTCCTGACTGGCAGATTTGCTCTCACCACCTTTTCCAGTGCCACTTGTTGATCCTCAGATTTCCCTTCTTGTGCTGGAGGCTACATCTCCCCAATGGAGATGCAGACAGCATATATGGCAGGGGTTTACCTTTCCCATGATATCCAAAGCTAAAAATAGTTTTATGCTCCGTGACTAAGGTTTTAAGGTTATTAGTTCCTGCATATCTACATGGCCATTATTAGGGGGTTCCACACTGTATTTTTTTATTTTGTTTTATATTTTTAGGATGCAACAGGGGAGGCAGGCAGGTAAATATGCACATACTAGATTGCAAGGTGGGCAAATACAAAACCAGGAACTATAACAGAGCGTCTCTTTGGATTTCCTGGGAGATACAAAATGGTCATTCTGCCCTGCCAAGTTATGATTGCTGTTTGTGTCCGGGCTGGGGAGATTCACTGTGTCTACTTGCCCTGATGACCACTGTGGCCATTGTTACTGGACAGAAAATCCTAACTGTTAATGTTGTCACCAGAACAAAAATAGTGGGGACATCTCCTAGTAGGGACATCTGTTCTGGTGACAACTGGCCAATAAGGAATATTACCTCACTTACTGTTGTGTATTCTTGACAAAAAGCAAAGGGAAATCTCTTTAGTAGGACCTATTGAAAAATGTTGTTTCGTTTGAAAACCAAATCTCTGAATGGGGGGCAGGTGGATGAACAATAGCCTTGCCCTTCTATTCAGAGATTCTGTGTCATTTATAGAAGTTGTAGTATGACTTCTATGAATAGCGGATTGGGCAGGAAAGGCAGGAAAGGGCGGGCATAATTAAGCTCTCTTAAGAGCTCCTGACAGCCCCTTAGCTGTATTAATCCCTACTGCAGCGGAAAATTGCCGGTATGGAGGTTAGTCCAGGGCAAAGTAAGATTTCTCCTGAAACAGGAGGACTCAACATAAGGTAGTCATCATACTAACTGTAAGCTGTGTCCCCTGTGCAGATTTTTATTTTTGTAATTTTATCTACACTTAAAGTGATACTAAAGTCTCAGTTTTTTTCATTAAAGTGGTTTTAAAGGCTTTTTTTTCTTAAATAACAAACATGTTATACTTACCTCCTTTGTGCAGTTGGTTTTGCACAGAGCAGCCCGGATCCTCCTCTTCTCAGGTCCCACTTTGGCTCTCTTGGCCCCTCCTCCTGTTGAGTGCCCCCTCAGCCAGCAGCTTGCTACATGGGGCACCCAAGCTTAGTCAGAGCTTGGTGTATCCATTGAGACACGGAGCCCCAACCCAGGCCTCCCCCCCCCTCCCCTGATTGGCTGACTGACTTTGATTGACAGCCGCGAGAGCCAATGGCGCCACTGCTCTGCATCAGCAAATCTGGAGGAGTATCCTGGATGGCTGAGGGGATCGTGGGCATCACTGGAGAGAGAAGGGGCTCAGGGTTGGTATTAGGGGGTGCTGGGGGGGGGGGGTTGCTACACACAGAAGGTTTTTTCTTATTGCATAGAATGCATTAAGATAAAAAAAAACTGCATTTACAACTCCTTTAAAAATAACAAACATGTTATACTTACCTGCTCTGTGCAGTGGTTTTACACAGAGCAGCCCAGATCCTCCTCTTCTTGGGTCCCTTTTCTGTGCTCCTGGCCCCTCCCACCTGTTGGGTGCCACAGCATACAGCTTGCTATGGGGGCACCCAAGCCACAGCTCCCTCTGTCCATTCAGATAGGGAGCTATGGCCCTGCCACGCCCCCTCTCTCTCCTCATTGGCTCACTGACTTTGACAGCAGCGGGTGCCAATGGCGCTTCACTGCTGTCTCAGCCAATGAGGAGGGAGAGTCCTTGGCAGCTGGATCGAGATGGGGCTTAGGTAAATATTAGGGGGGCTGCTGGATACAGAAGGCTTTTTATCTTAATGCGTTAAGATAAAAAACGTCTGCCTTTACAACCCCTTTAAGCTGCCCATACATGAATCGAAGTCTGGACGGCTCAGCAGGAACAGCTGAATTTCGATCAATGTACGGCCACTGGCCACTGTTTAGCCACCCTGTCTTTATTTTCTCGCTTGATCAGCATGGCAGGCTATAGACTGCTGGGCCGATCTGTGTTTTCTGAGATCAGGGAAGTCTCCCCTCCCCTTGTCAAAATACAATATCCAAAAGAGTACAAACACCGCTCTGATCTGTGAAGCTGACCTTAGGTAATCCCAGGAACACACCCTGCCCAGGTGCTCTGGCTCTGAATGTCCTCCAAACATCCAACAGCAACCGCAGAAACAAATTTTCAATGAAGAGCTGGCACTTCTGGAGTAGAAAATGAATGCTCATTTATTTCATCTCATCCATGTAAAAAACAGACAGCGAAGGCTTTAGAAGCCTTGTTCACAGCATCATTAGATCAACATCTGTCACATGGGAGCTGCCATACGTGGCTTGAAATTCGGCTGGTCCCTGCTAAACCAGACAAATTTTGATCTATTTATGGCCAGCTTTAGTCTAATTTTGTATACATGCATGTAAGGGAAGACATGGGTGGGCCATTGGAGTTCAAATTTTAGTATTAATATTTTGATTTTTATAATCATGTGTATCTTAAGATGTGCCTATTACCTGCACACGGTATAGACTTTGATTTCATGGGATTACCCAGCAATCAGTTTATCGGTTCCCTAGGAAACAGCAATTCCACTGCAGTGTGAAACATTCACTAAAGAAAATAAGCTGCATTCTTATGGATAGTGGATAGTGGTTGCTTGCACAAAGAGGCTACACTGACTGAGTATAGGCCACAGGGACAAAGATATTTAGTTAAAATAGCTTTGCGATATTAACTTTTAAATATATTAGAAAAGCTGCAATCAGTTTGAATGTATCAGTATAGTATAGAAACATTGTTTCTATTTATAGTTTGTTCATATATATATATATATATGTATATACAGGGAGTGCAGAATTATTAGGCAAGTTGTATTTTTGAGGAATAATTGTATTATTGAACAACAACCATGTTCTCAATGATTCCAAAAACTCATTAATATCAAAGCTTAAGACGTGAGGGACATATATGTATATATATATATATATACTTGTTTGATATTTATCTTTGTTACAAAGATATGATATGACTATGTAAGTTTGACTAACGTCGAAAAGATTATATAAATTTTCAATTATAGCGTTTCGATAAAATTGATTTATAGAAACAGGGACACCGGATATGAGTCAGTCACATCGGAGAAACACGTTCGTTGGTGATAGGTGATAGGTATTCTTACGTCGAATAAAAGAAATCACTTACAAAGTGTGACGTCACCTTAACGACAAAGGATCCCTTGGCTATTTGACTAACGACCCATTAGGGTACT
>BLSH010073489.1:247121-276405 GCA_018402905.1 Glandirana rugosa | reverse complement strand
CTCTTATACACATCTGTACTCGGGTACTCTGATGGGCAAGTGACAGGTACTCTGATGGACAGGTGACAGGTACTCTGATGGACAGGTGACAGGTACTCTGATGGGCAAGTGACAGGTACTCTGATGGACAGGTGACAGGTACTCTGATGGACAGGTGACAGGTACTCTGATGGGGTGGTGACAGGTACTCTTTATTGGAGGGGGGGGGCAATCAGTGTGCTTGGTGCTGACAGTAAGCGGTAACGAGCTGTTACCGCTATCTCCTCCTCACACACGATCGGTGTGTGAAGGGGAGAACCTGGTAACAGCTCGTTACCGCGGATTCCCGTCATTTTGTGACCGGCTGTGATTGGACACAGCCGGTCACGTGGTAAAGAGCCAATACTATTGGCTCTTTACCGTGATCGGGGTTGGGCTTTGTCCGATCGCCGCGCTGCGCGCCCCCTGGGGCGTGCGCGAGCGGCGTGCACGCCGCTCAGTCGCCATTGATGTCAGTGACCGGCTGTGTCCATTTTATTGGCTCTTTACCCCGATCACGGAAGGCCGGGGTCCCGAGGGACACGGCCGGTCCCCGATCGCCGCGATGCGGGCCCCTGAGGGCCCGCAAAGCGGCGAAAACAAGAGGACGTCATATGACGTCCACTTAGGATGGGGAGTCCACCTTGCCGGCGTATTTTTACAATACGCCGGTAAGGAAGTGGTTAAAAAATAAGACAACAGTAAAGGTAGGCTAATTTTTTTCCATACTGTGAAAGATAATGTTACGCTGAGTAAAATGCTTCAAAATTGCTTCCACTCGCGGAATGGTGACAAACTTTGCAACATAAAAATCTCCATCGGCGACGTTTAAAAAATTCTACAGGTTAACAGTTTTGAGTTAGAGGACGTCTGGTGCTAGAATTATTGCTCTTGCTCCAACGATCGCGGCGATACCTCACATGTGTGGTTTGAACACCGTTTTCATATGTGGGCGGGACTTACGTATGCGTACGCTTCTGCCTGCGAGCTCGCGGGGACGGGGCGCTTTAAATTTTTTTTTTTAATTATTTATTTTACTTTTTAATTTTTATTTTTACACATTTGATCACTTTTAGTCCTATTACAAGAAATGTAACCATTCCTTGTAATAGAAAAAAGCATGCCAGGACCTCCTAAATATGAGATCTGGGGTCAAAAAGACCTCAGAAGTCATATTTACACTAGAATGCAAAAAAAAAAATTTTGAAAAAATTGACATTCCCAAAAAAAAAAAATTGGCCCTTTAAGACCATTGGGCGGAAGCGACATGTGACGTCATAACTAAATATGATATACCTTACTATCTATATACTAATGCTAGCAGCATAAGGATTAAAAATAATGTTGATTGAGAGAGTAAAGCTCCGCTTTAAAGTGAACACTTGTAATTTACTGCTCCTCCTGGCAGTCTATGAGACAGCTGACTGAAAATGATGCATCTGATTGGATGCAGTCACTGTTCAGTCAACAATTTTCCACCCAGCTCCTTCAGCAAAAGTCTTTTGAATTATTGATTCATCAAGCCGGGTGGTGCCGACAGGGGCTGATGCCAGCAGGTGCTTATTTCTGCGGAATCAAGTAATGTATGGCAGACATAACTGGTAACATCCACTTTACCTGAGTTACTTGTCATTGTTCCCCAGTAATCCATGTCCCTTTATAAGAGAGTTTAATAAGCCATATTATAAAACCAAGAAAAGAAAGGTAATGATAGGAGAGCTCACAACATCTCTACTGCATAAAAATGTATTGATTTATAAATGTCCTTAAGTTGGTACCTTCCTTCTAAACCCAGATAGATGTAATGATTTCAGGAGCACAGTACAGTGCACCATCTAAAACTATTGACAACTTTGTCTAAAACAGCCCAAAAGACTTTGGACAGAATTGAACTGTGTTATTACAGGAAGAATCTGAGAACGAATTGCAGGCATTCACTTTCCTTGGGGTGCTTCTCACTGTTCCCCAGTAATTCATGTTCCTGCACAAGATTTATAAGTCAGATTGCAAAACTAGTCTAAGGTTTAGAAATATTTTAATAAGCAGCTGATGGTCAGTGTTTTTGATTTCGCTGCTTATCATATTATTAATAGCAAATTTCCTTTTTACTTTGTATACTTCTTCAATGAATGAGCAAAGCATTCTGTTCTTAATGACATATGCCTTAGCTTTGCTGTGACATCGACATTTTTTGTTTCAGCTGTATTTCCATAGCATACATTCCACAGAGTGCTGCTATTGATTGCTATTTTTATGCCACTTTGCTCCTTTGATCGTCTCTTTTCACAGTGGATTTTGCTCCTCTTAAAGATTATGTCATTCTTCACACTTCAAATGTTTTGTCCATATGGCATATTAGTGTTTTTAAGTGGAAACATTACTTAAATTAGCAGATACAGTGTATTAAAACAAAGGCATTAGTGCTAAATGCTCTGCAATACAAATCATGGTAAATTATTGTTATAAAGCCTCCTTCACATGGGTGTACTTAAGCGTACACCCGTGCATAGGCCACGTTGGCCTGCACAGGGATGCCCAGCTGTTCCATTCATGTCAGTTGGGACATAGTGACTGTACAGACACAGCCACTGCTCTCAGTTTGACAGCCATGCAGGTGCATGGTCCTGAAGGCACACTGTCTGCATCCAGTGTGGTGCAATCGCATGGCTGTCAAAGGGCTCAACATATTTTCTCAGTGCTTTATGTATTGTAGGTGCTTAGGGGCCTGCATTCCACCAAGGAATTATAAACTGTCAATATAATGCCTCTAGCAATCTGGTCTTTGAGACATAGCCCTACTTTCAAATTACAACAGGGTTTATAGTGATCTCCTAATGTTCGCTGTGACAATTTTTGACTTGTAAGTAATGAAAGATCTCTGAGCCTGTGGTTACATAAGAATTGCATAGAGAGGCAAAGCTGAGAGATCCTTCAAGTGAAGTTAAAAGACACTAAGTCCTTGAAGACCCACCATCCTAAACTAGTTGGTTCAGTGAAACCAGGTGAAAACATGGGGTCCCAGATTATGAAAAATAATGGTGCGTAGGGAGGCATTTGTATTTCACGCTGTCCCGTATTATTACTTAATGACGGAAAATTGGATTTGGTTGCAAGTACTGGAGGGAATCCACAGCAGTGTGTCTGCTAAGATGGGATCGAGCTGTGCAACCTCCAAAGAAACCCAGAATGGAGGTTCATTCCCCAAATGATAATTCATCAGGATTCCCAGGATATGTGAGGGAATTTTAATGGGAAGAATGCTAAAAATTCAAACAGCAACTTTGGAAGGAAGGCCATTTTGACGACCGCTGTGTGGCCTAGCCATGAGGTCTGGTATTTTTTCCATGATTTAGTCTGATTAGTTGTCTTATTAGAGCAGGATAATTTGCCACACACAGGGTGTCGTAGGAAGATGTAATCTAGATCCCTATGTATGGCAGGTGACTCTGTTCCCAGATGAAGGAAAAGGAGGTCTGTAGATGAATTCATTGGGTTTGAGACAATACATTTAAGGACAAGTATTTATTGGTATTGGTCTGATATCCTGAGAAGCTCTGGAATTTAAGATTGAGATTAAGTTTGAAATTAAAGTATGAAGGTTACCTTAGCAGTATTTTTCTATTCTGTACATTTCATACTGTAAGTATATAGGGATTGCCAAATACCGTATTTGTTCTTCACATTGTGACTAAGTTCCCTTTCAGCTTTAAACACAGGGACTGTGCTTTACTTCTCCTCTTAAGTAACTGACAGTGCAAGGATAGAGCTCTTTCAGTAAAATATATATGACTCCTTTCCCTTAAATAGATTATCTAAGGGCAATCATTCACGGTTATTGACTGAACTAACATAGTATGTTTATTAAATATGACCATGAAAATATGGTACAGCAATTGTATTAAACTTAAAAGGGTACTTTTTTTTAAAATAAACCTAGCAGCAATATCTTACAGAAAATATAGGCTTGTTGGAAAATCTCCACCTAAGCTGGCCATACATGGATCGATCTTTGGCCGGTTCAGCAGGGAGCTGCTGAATTTCGACCCATGTATGGGTACTGTGGTTGTACAGAAGTCAATCTACAGATCGACTTCTGTACAACTGCCCTGTCGGATTTTCCCCACTCGATTAGTGCCACAGGCTATAGCCTGCAGCACTGATCAGTGCATCTGATAGCGAGGAAGTCTCCCAGCTGTCCGAATACAATAGCTCAATGGGGAGGATTTCCTCATCCACCTCAAATGTGTGGATGGGAGAATCAGGTCAGTTAATTTTGTTCAACCCACTGACAGTTGCCCAATCTGTCCATTTTCAGACAGATCATGACATAGGTTGATTTACTAAAGGCAAAGGGGCTATTCACTTTGGATGGAACTACTAGTCTCATCAAACCACCATGTAATGGAGATTAACAAAGGCAGAAAGCAAAACCAATGTTATCTATCTTCTGAGAAGGTAACCAACAGCAGACACATTTGTAGCCAGGGTGATGACGCTACCTCCCTGCATAGATACAGTGGAAGGGTGAGCATGGCTACCTAGGGGCATAAAGTGATATTCATAGGATTACAGTTGAAAATGAAGGAAGAAAAATTAAACAAAGAAAACGAATGTAGCCATGTCATGTTTTTTTAGACTTGGATATGCTTTCATTTTTCATGTGATTAGCTGTTCTGTGGATTTTTGTACATTTTGACTCTCCGGCTTTGTAAAATGACAAAGGCCTGTGGTTTACAGAATAATTAAACTTAAATGGGAATCTAATGAGATGCCGTTGACAGGGTGCTGGTATTACTCCCTGCAGTATTTTAGAAGCTAGTGTCCACTGTTTCTTTCCACTTCACAGCTAGCTTAAATAAACAGCATGCTTCCGGTTGTTATTTTCCAGTCTTACTTACAGCTGTTGTGATTCTTTTTTTTATGAACAGTGAACAGTAATCAAAGGAAGAAAACAACCCCTGCTGGTGTGAAATTTAATTTGACATTTTTGTTTGAGGGGGGGGGGGGGGGGAGCAAAAAATTAAAATCTAGCACATGATACATTCCCGGCGAGTTTCTGAGCAGGTAATTCAAATGTAACTTTTTTTTTCTGCCACCTACTGATCTTTCTTGTTTTTCATTATTGCTAAGTGTTTGAGCTCTCAGGCAAAGCAACACTAGGTGGTAAGAAGAGACAGAACACCAGACAAATTTGATCATATCATCCTAATATCAGGGGGCTATTGTCTGCAGCTAAGCATTAGTTTTATTAATAATGTTGCTGCTCTGTGATTTCGATGACAGATAAATGACAGAGCTATAATCACACTACGATATACAAATACGACAACTTCTCTGAGTACTTGTTGGCATGTGCCCTATAGATCTATTGTGATGGACAGTTTTCTTAGTTTCTTTCAGGAATCACTTTTGTTTAATTAGCTACTGGTTATCTGCCTGTCAGAGAGAAAATGTCAGACTGAGTGTCAGGCTGTTAGACCATCTTTTCTCTTGCCTGAGGTCAGTGTTGGTTAGACACTTAAAAAATTGTGATATAACAAAGGTGCTGTCAGGATCACAAGGAAGAAAACTTAATTTTTTTATTGATCCTTTTATTCACCTCCAGCAGTCCACAGAGTTTCAGATATCAGCCCTGTACTCAGCAGAATCTGTCAGCCTCCATGGGGCTTTAAAGGTGAACATCAGACTGACATTTCTGTTCTGACAGGGAGAAAATTCAAGTGAATAACAGCTCAAACACCTATCCAGGAGAGCTGGGAGTCAAAATGTGATTTCCTATGCCTGACTACTGATACTGTATGTCCAAGTTGTTGCCGTAGTTCACATTTACTTGTACTTCTTCCCAAGTGATCTGCTCAAAGTTTCACAATTCATTTTTGGAGGACATGTTTTCTGCCTGTTCCATTAAGAAAAGGTATTTTTGTTGTCAATGGCAATCATAAGTTATCCACACAGGTTTCCTTTTCAGATTTTACAGTATGTATGTAGTGCAAGGGCCTGCCTGAAATACATTCAGTTTATATGTAGACAGAGAGGCATTATCACTTATTACATTCAGATTGTGTGTGGCCTGCAATATACTAGTCCTGCGCTAAGAGATGTTTTAGGTCTCATTTAAAACTGTAACTCTGGGCAACAAATTAAATCATTAAACTAATTCTAGCCTGGGAGCACTTAATAAGTGAAATCAGAAGGTCAACTCGGTTCACAGTTCTA
Source organism: Glandirana rugosa (assembly GCA_018402905.1). Lineage (NCBI taxonomy): Eukaryota > Metazoa > Chordata > Amphibia > Anura > Ranidae > Glandirana > Glandirana rugosa. Next base: position 270,171 of record BLSH010073489.1, on the reverse strand, counting down.
TGTAATTCCTAGCAGACAGATTCCAGAGGCTTTCATATTCATTTGCTGTGCTAATTCTTAAAGTGTACATAAACCATAAAGTAAAACATGGCAAATGGTAACTTACCCCTCCTTATGTCTTGTAAGTCTTTTAACCTGTTCATCCTGCTAGTGTTAGCTCTGCCAGAAACTTAGGTGGCAAAACTGCCTTACTGTAGTTTTATGCAGGCTCACTGATGCAGTACAAACACAATTCATTAACACATTAGCTTGATTGACACTATTGCTATTCAATCTCCAGCACAGACTCAGCACCAGGACTGCCCCCAGCTCAGCTGATGTAAGTTGCAGGGGCGTATCATGAATTCAGTGGGCCGTGTGCAAGATGAAAAGTGGGCCCCCCAATGTAAAAAAGAAAAAATGCAGCGCGCTGAGCGCGCCGCGGCGAATTGTGGGCATGCTTTAGATTGCGCTAAATATTGGGTGTGGCTTAAAGGGGTGTAGTTAATAGTGTCTGCGATGATTACATTGTGCAGAATGCATTAATGTTAAATAGGGAATGTACAGTGCCAAGTGTATGGCGGTGGGTGGTATGTGCAGAAGAGGGGTGCAGAGTGTACAGCGGTGGGAGCCCTGAGCACCATCTCATGCCACCAGATGCAGCGTGTCACTATCTTCTGCCACCAGATGCAGCGTGTCACTTGCCATTGTCTCCTGCCACCAGATGCAGCGTTACTTGCCATTGTCTCCTGCTACCAGATGCAGCATGTTTCTTGCCCTTGTTTCCTGCCACCAGATGCAGCTTGTCACTTGTCATTGTCTCCTGCTACCAGATGCAGCTTGTCACTTGTCATTGTCTCCTGCTACCAGATGCAGCTTGTCACTTGCCATTGTCTCCTGCTACCAGATGCAGCGTGTCACTTGCCATTGTCTCCTGCCACCAGATGCAGCGTGTCACTTGCCATTGTCTCCTGCCACCAGATGCAGCGTGTCACTTGCCATTGTCTCCTGCTACCAGATGCAGCATGTCACCTGCCATTGTTGCCTGCCACCAGATCCAGCATGTCACTTGCCATTGTCGCCTGCCACCAGATGCAGTTCGTCACTTGCCATTGTTGCCTGCCACCAGATGGAATGTGCCACTTGCCATTGTCACCTGCTACCAGATGCAGAGTGCCACTTGCTACCTGTAGCATACCCCCAGATGCAGCGTGCCACTTGCTACCCATAGCCTACCCCCAGATGCAGCGTGCCACTTGCTACCCGTAGCCTACCACCAGATGCAGCATGCCACTTGCTACCCATAGCCTACCACCAGATGTAGCGTGCCACTTGTAGCATGCCACCAGATGCAATTTTGTCTTTGCAGTAAAACCTCTCAATGTATGGCTATGCAGCCTCTCCCCAGTGCTATACAATCAGCCAGATCAGCAGGCATTAGATTCTCAAGGAGGGAACCCTGCAATTGGCACATGCACAGTTGACAATAGGGCTCCCCTCCTATGAGAATATAATGCACCACTGATCTCAAAGGAAATGACCTGGCTCACAGAATTGGACACAGTGGAAACAAACAGCCTCTCTCCTCCCAGGGGCAGCATCTGACAGGCCAGACTGGTACTGGTCAGCAGTTCGGGGGTTGGGGACCACTGCACTTAGTGACAGGTGCAGCTGTAGTGTCTGACACGTCTCATCTATGGGTGCAGTGCATATGTTGCACCCAGGGATGATATTCCTCTGGCTCAGCCGGGTTTGCACTTGTGCGATGCGGAAATCAACGCGATTCCAGAGCTGGTTCCCACATCGCAGTCTTCCCGCAGGCAGTTCACACTACCCTCGGCGATCCACTGTGGGTGTCATTATAAAGTTAATGACACCCACAGTTTTGTTCACAGATCGCAGTGCGAACTGTGCACTCACACATGAATCTGATCGCATGGGTGAGAACACCCATGCGATCCGATTCCACTGCGGGGTAAAAAAAGGTCCCTGCACCTTTTTCCTGTGAATCCAATGTGAGTTCAGCCATTCAACTGTAAGACCCAACTCGCATTGCTCAGAGATCGCATGTGATCGGCACCTGCGGTGCGGGTGCGAATCACATGCGATCTCTGAGATCACACATATGTGAACCCAGGCTAGGTGGATAGCACATTGTCCTGTATACAAATATTGACCACCACCCCCATTCCCAGTACAGACTACTCTACCCCTAAATTACCCCCAATACAGACTTTTGCCTTCTCTGTCCTGGCTCTCTCTACTCTGAAGAGTGTGCTGCGTGTGACTTCTTAGAGCCCCCCCCCGTCTGCAACACAACCCTCTGTGTCAGTCCGCTGCTCCCCCTTGCAGATTTCTATACGAATATAATGGTCGGCAGTCAGTGAAGAGCCAGCAGGGAGCCATGGATCACATCCATTCATTGCCCCCCTCCCCCTCCTCCTTCCCGGGCTGCTGACCTGCCGTGTGTGTAATAGGCAGCCTGCCATCCTCCCCTTATCTCTCATTCAGCGGTGCTGCTGATAAGGCTCACTGCTCACACAGCAGACGAAGTCTTCCTTCACAGACTGCTTTCCAGGTGACAGATCACAGAGAACCAAGGCTCAACTAAAGTCTGTGAAGGAAGACATCTTCTGCTGTGTCCGATCATCACACAAAGTGCAGGGGGCATGGGAGGAGGGAGCAGCCACACTTCACACTGTTCAGTGTATGCAGCAAGGCCCCATCACCCGAGCTCCGCCCCCTGGAGTCTCAGATGCCGGGACTATAATCCAAGCATCGGGAAATGCGGCTGTATCTGCCTCCGCCTGAGAGCAGAAAATAAAAAAGTCCATTGATGCTCCCACCTCTTGGGCCCCTGTGATTGAAATCAGGGGGCCAAGAAAATGTTATAGACCAGTTTCGACTTTACTCCATGTGGGAAGTGTGTGTGCCAGGGAGCAGTGGGCCCCCCTACCGTGTGGGCCCATGTTCACTGCACACCCTAAACCCATGGATGAATCGCCACTGGTAAGTTGGCTACATATAGTACTGCTAGCAGCCATAATCCATCTTATATATGATACAGTGAATGGTGATTGGCTGCAATGTGTTACTGCACTTTGCCTAATAGTCTAACTTTAATAATAGAGCTGAGTGGAATGGGTGCACATTTATAAACATATGAAAAATATCATTTTCTTTTTATAACACTTTATGGATGACCCTATGCATCTATCGGCAATGTTGGCAGGCATTCCCTTTTCAGCATTTACATTTTCAAAATCCAATTTTATTATAGCCAGTCAAAAGGATAAAAAGATTTGAAAAAGATACGTGTTTGCAGCTTGCACGCTAAACTTTGCATGCTTGACCGAACCATATGTTAGAAAATCATTACATATTCCACAAACCGTAATAAAATTCCTTCTCTATATTAATTTTCTAATTAGTTTAGAATTAAGTACAACATGAAAAGCTCTCAGGCAACCTTGCAGCTAATTTTAGCTTAGCATAATTTCTATCAAAGACTTTTTGTACTTTGGAAATTAAACTTTAAGCATCATGGTTGTCAGTTGCTTCTTAAAGCCATCATGTTTTTTGCACTTAAAAGTTAAAGTAAGTAATATTAAAAAATAAAATATTTATACAGTATCTCACAAAAGTGAGTACACCCCTCACATTTTTTGTAAATATTTTATTATATCTTTTCATGAGACAACACTGAAGAAATGACACTTTGCTACAATGTAAAGTAGTTAGTGTACAGCTTGTATAACAGTGTAAATTTGCGGTCCCCTCAAAATAACTCAACACACAGCCATTAATGTCTAAACCGCTGGTAACAAAAGTGAGTACACCCCTAATTTGGGCCCAATTAGCCACTTTCCCTCCCCAGTGTTATGTGACTCGTTAGTGATACAAGGTCTCAGGTGTGAATGGGGAGCAGGTGTGTTAAATTTGGTTTTATCGCTCTCACTCTCTCATACTGATCACTGGAAGTTCAACATGGCACCTCATGGCAAAGAACTCTCTACAGATGTGAAAAAAAGAATTGTTGCTCTACATAAAGATTGCCTAGGCCAGGGTTAGGCAACCTGCGGACCTCCAGCTGTTGCAAAACTACAAGTCCCATCATACCTCTGGGAGTAATTGTACCAGTCAGCCTTGCAATGCCTCATGGGAAATGTAGTTCTACAACAGCTGGAGGGCCGCAGGTTGCGTACACCTGGCCTAGGCTATAAGAAGATTGCCAAGACCCTGAAGCTGAGCTGCAGCATGAGCAAATGAGATACTGTAAGTCCCAAAATGCCAGATGATGTTGACACTCCAAATTTCCAGAGTGCATCTGGATTGTTAACAGAGATGTCTAAACATATATTTCTTATTAACCATTGGTTACACTATGGACAAGTATTACATGTTCTCAAATAAGTAAATGCACTTTAAAGCAAGCCCATATTGATCTCTGTAGTTTCAGGCACTGTGGAGCAAGTAATTTCCAAAGCTCGTCACAGAGACATTGAAATTAGGTTCTGGTTGTTTTTTCAGCAGCTTTGCAGTGACCTGGCAGCCTTCCATCTCTGTAATAGAATCACAGAGAGGGCACCTGCTGAGCTTTTACATATGGCCTCATGCAAATTGGGTGTTTACCCACGATGCATGAAACTCAGGTGTTTAGGAGAGTGAGAGACTGACAGCTGATGTGGCTGTATGGGGCAGTACAAATGTTTAGGGAATTAGGCACCCAGGGACAAATGCCTAGAACACAAGCCGTCTGCATTCCATACAGACACTCCATCCTCAATGTAGCTAATCTCCTCCCTCCCCTCTACTGCAGCTGACACACAGACAGTGCAGTGCCTGGGGAATTCTCTAACTAGGTGGGTGGAGCCTAGTGAGAATTCAGAGACAAAAGTTACCCGGATCAGATTCACTCTCTCCTTGTGATTGATAACAGGCAGTGAGGAGAATCCTTATCCAATAGACAGCCTGCTATTGGCTATGGAATTTGCCCACTGCTTGCTGTCAGTCACCCGATGGGGAACTAGCTCCTCTGCTTCCCAATCAAGCCTGTGAAGCCTACAGCATCCTTGACAACTAGTGATAGGCAAGGAGGGAAGGGAGAAACAGCGGCAAGCATGTTGCCCTGCTACACAATGTACAGAGACAGATATTCTGCCTGTCTCTATACGCCAATTTAGAATTGGTCTTAATTATCTGCAGCTTAATTATCTATGAACTGGAGGTAATTCTTTTTTAATTTTATGCAGCCACAGAGCCCCTATTGAGAAGTGCCTGAATCTGTTGGGTGTTTCCATAAAGCTACCGAAACTGGCAACATGGCTTTTTTTCACATTTGGTTTGGGACTTTTTAAATGGCCATACTGCCAGAAAGGTGTTACAAATGCTTTATTGATTTCCTACTGGGGTTTCTACATTGCAAAAATTGCCTAACCAATGGCAATTCCAGTTGTAGAGCCCAAACTGAATGTTGCGCCAGTCTATCTTTTATTCTTCTATGTAATACATGCTCCAAGGGCATTTACAGTATAACTAAAGCTTTTTTTTTAGTTTTGGATAGAGTAGAGAGAGAATTGGAACACCTGTCAGGTTTTTATTGCTGTCTATGTCCCCATTAGGAAGATTCACCTTCTATATTTGTCCTGTACTGTCATCATTGGGAGTTAAAGTAATAGACAATTCCAAATTTTGAGTTGTCACCTGAACAGGAATAGAGGGGAAATCTTCCAATGGGGACACTAGTTCCGGTGCCTTTGGTGACAACAAAGGTTCCCTCATTTTGTAGGCATTTCATCTCCCTTCCTTTTTTGGCTGTGAGACACGAAATAAAGGGAACACTCCTCAATGTTACACATGTGGGGGAAAAAACTTGCAGAGCTTATAAACCTCCCTTACTTTATCCAAAATGAAAAAAAGTTTTGCCTTTAATTTTGCTTTAGGTACGTATAATTATATGTGTGGATATAGTTATATATTGTGACATTATGCGAGGCTCCATAATGGACGGGCAGTACTTGTCCCCTTGCATGCGATCACTTTGAGGCGACTAGTGAGAGTCCGACCCGGGTTTTTCCAGCCACCGTGGCAGAGCTGGTTCCAGCCTGGACTTTTTGGTCCACTCAAACCCCTCTCCACCTGCATTTAATGAGCAGGAAGAGAGCAGAGGAGAGCTCTATCCTGGATTTCAGAGGGAGAAAGCGAAGTGAGCTCTGTGTGATAATTTGGACTCAAAGATCAAGGTTTGCACTCTGCTTATGTTTTGTGGGTGTCGGGGACAACTCCACACTGTATAGAGTGGAACCCAATTGCTTAGTTTAGCGCCGGACGGCAAGGTTTTGTTTTCTGTTTTGTTATATGTTTTGATATTGCAAACCTGTGATAATAAACCTGGCAAGCCGCCAGATTTTAAAGAAACTGACCTCTACGTTGAATATTTTCCTCTGAAAAGTGATAACCACAAGCTAATCTCTCACAGTATGTATTATGCATATAAAGGATGCAATCTGTCCCATTACTAAACATTTTGTAACCAGGTAGTTCACAGTTTACAATCTGCACTCCTTTGTTTCCCCTGGTGACATGACATAATGTTTGTCATTGCAACTGAAACTTCTGGAAGTTAGCACATAACTGTGGTGTAGTGAACTTGTATGTTGGCTTCCTAGCTTCTAATTATCTGATTATTGCAGATTAAACGTTGATCAGGTGTAGACGTTATTTTGGTCCATCACACTAAGCAGTTTTTGGCATTATTATTCTAATGTGTAATCTGCTGTGATATTCATCCCTTGTATGGACTGCTTAAAATTAACCTGTATCAATGGATAAGGTTATGCTCTAACACCCTGGTGCCACTGCCCATCGATGCGGGGGGGGGGTTAACTTTCACTGCCACTGACCACCAATGTGGGGTTATTAACATTCACTGCCAATGACCACAAAAGTTAATAGTACTGACGCTAGTGCTTGGTGCTATTGCGTTCACTGACACCAATGCTGAGGGTTATTATAGCGTTCACTAACACCACTGCAGGGGTTATTATTGCATCCATTGATACTAATGCTAGGGGTTACTATTAGTGCTCGGTGCTATTGTGCTCACCGACACCAATGCTGAGAGTTATCATTGTGTTCACTGACCCCAGTGCTGTGGGTTATTATTGCGTTCAATGACACCTATGAGGGAAGCTATTAAGGCGTCCACTGACACCAGTTCTAGGGGTTATTATTGCGTTCAATTACACCAATGCTGGGGACTAGTGTTGTGTCCAGAAGCACCAGTGCTGGGGGCTATTATTGTGTGCACTGACACCAATGCTGGGGGTTATTATGTCCACTAATACAAATGCTGGGGGTTATTGGTACGTCCACTGAGACAAATGCTGGGGGTTATTATTGCATCCACTGACACCAGTGTTGTTTTTTTTTTTAAATGTATCCACCAACACCAGTGTTGGGAGGTTATTGCTTACACTGATGCCCGTGTTGGCGTTATAATTGCATCAACTGACACCAATATTGTGATTTATTATTGCATCTTTTGACACCAATGCTGTTGGTAATTGTACTTCAACTTCTGCAGTGTGCATTGCGATGTGCTGCCAAAATATGCAGCAGGACCAAAATTTCTGATGGTGTCGGGGGCTGCACTTGAAGACCTCTATAATTTTCCAGTTGACCACCACTAATACCACCACCTCCAATATGTCAAGCTTAACTGCAATATCTGTCAACATAAGCCTTCCATCTCCTCATGTATGACTTGGATTAATGCAACGTGGGTTCTCACCTGTAGCATGTTTCAGACCGTGGCTTTCTCAGAGTCACAATTTGCATAGCTGTCAGCACACCCCATGGTCTGCATGTGTCAGCTGCCCACACTGATGGTAGGTTATTGTGGCTTTGCACTGTGAGTTACATACCTATTCTCTATAACCAGAAAGTGGAGATAGAGGGGGGTTCCAGCAAAATAGATCTTCCAAGTAAAGATTGTCTGCTGACACTGTTAGCGTTGCCATTCATATACTGTATGATTTAAAACTCTTTGCATTGACAGGGGTTTTGCAGCATACATTAAAGTCTTGCATATGCTTATGATTTATCTATAGACGCTCTATCTTAGCTTACTGATATTGTAATGGGACCAAGAGCTGCAATTTAAAATGGTGTCTGCATTGTCACCTGTAGGACACATAGCTTGTGCCTTTCTTATTAAGGCAATGCAAAGCATAGAACCCATAGAAACAAATCTGATTTCATCTTTGTGACTTGAGTACCATTGAATGTGTTACTTTATTTCAGGTGCCTACAGATGGTGGTCAGCTGTGCATGCATGAGCAGGTGAACTATCATTACTAGGAATGAATATTGTGCAGACTTCACCAGTGCTCAGCATGTGGCCTGCTGTGCTTCAGACCTCAATCCAGGTCTGGAGCACAGCGGGTTGCAAACTGAGTGCCAGTAGCTCCAGTGGGCTTTAGCACTGAAGCTGTAGACTGTCAGTTACAGTCACCCAGAAGCTGAATTTACCATCTTCTGGATTTGCTTTCTTGTTACTGAATGCTCCTCATGAACAGTTAGTAGCAGTGTAATGGAATACATTCTGAGTTCAAGTGTGACATTTTCTGCACTACCTCAGAATCCAGTTGTCATGACATGATAGAACAGAGGTAATCCTGCTCTACTCTGACTCTTTCTATGTCAACAGACCACTATTATAAGAAATCTGTTAAGGGATGCATGGGGAAACCTCCCCTCACCAAAAAAACAAATCAAATTAAAAAAAAATAATTGAATCAGTTAAAGAATAAATAAAATAATCCCCTCTCTCCTCTCGTCCCCAGGTCCCAACAAATATGTTGGATGCTCTGGTAGAAATTTACTTTTACTTCCTGATTATCAAACTGGTGTACGCGTCATTTAGAATTTTAACAACTGCAGCTGTATGCTTGTCTTCCCAACCCTGGTGTGATCTTAAAGTGCACCTGTGCCCAGACTATGGACAATGATTTACATGTAGTCCCTAGGTGCTTTCAATAAGAACTTATTAATTCTTAAAGATTTTGATTACAACAAAGATTTTGGAGTCCTGATGCCCAACATACAGCCTGCCATGTCTTGGGCTGGGATCATCTATTGGGCATCAGTGGGCAATTTGCAGAGCAGCAGTGGAGAACACCTGTAGTACTACCAGATGGAATGATCTCCACCCACCAGTACAATTATAGTCCCGACTGATTAGGGAAGAGAGAGAGAGGGAGAAAGGCTTGAGAGCATGTGATCAGGTAAGTAAGCACTGACCACCAATGTAGAGTAGAGGGTGGGGGTTACAACATTGCCATTGACCAGCAATGCAAAGTGTGTTGGGAGTAGGGTTGCCACATCATCCCTTTAATCCAGGGCACATATGAATTACACAGGTTCTGTGGCTGATGAAAGTGGTAATTAAACTCACTTGGTGCCTTATCTGCATTAAATTAGCCTCAGAACCCGTGTAGTTTAAATGTGTCCTGGATTAAAGGGATGATGTGGCAACCCTAGTGGGGGGTTAGGGATTAACACAGCACTGCCACTGTCCGGCAAGGGGAGGGAGGGTTAACAGCACTGCCCCTGACCAAGCAAGGGGAGGGAGGGTTAACAGCACTGTCACTGACAAGTAGTGAAGGTGGGGGGTTAACAGAACTGTCCTTGGCCATCAATTCAAGGAGCAGCTAACAGCACTGCCACTGACCGAAAGTGAAAGGGTTGGTGTGTGTGTGTGTGTGTGTGTGTGTGGGGGGGGGGGGGGTAATAATACTGCAACTGACAGAATTGATGATGGTTATTACTGCAGCCTCATACATCAATGTTGGGGGCTATTATTGCCTCAACTGACACCAATGCTAGAGGTTATTATTGCATCCACTGACACATGCTGAGGGTTTTTACTGCAGCCAGTGACTCCAATGCTGGGAGTTATTATTGTGGGCACTGACACCAATGTAGGGGTTATAATTGTAGGCAATTACACCATTACTGAAGGTATATTGTTGTGTCCACTAACACCAATGATGAGGGTTTGTATTCCTGCCACTCACAGAAGTACTGGGAGTTATATTTGCAGTTACTGACAGCAGTGCTGGGTTTAAATATTGTGGTCACACTGAGCCTGGGTTCACACAGACAGCGGGAAGGAAATGCCTGCTAGTTAAGGTGAACTCGCACAATTTCATCCCCGCATGTCAGTCCCGACTTCGGGGGCGATTTCAGAGACATCTGTGCGGGTTTCTGCACAGATGTCTATGGAAATTGCACCCCGAAGTCGGCAAAAATAGTACAAAAATTACTTTTGGAATTCGGTGTGGCGCTGCAAAATGTGGCGATTCGGACAGTGCCATAGTTGCTGCCGATCTGGCATGCGATTTGACATTTTTAAATCACATGCCAAATCACATCATGATGAACCTAGGCCAATGCTGGAAGCTATTTTTGTTTCAGTTGGTTTCTAACAGCTTAGAAAAACCTGCTGGTTGTTTACATTATAGGGCTGTCAGTGTGCCAAGATCTGTAGAAAAAACCCCCAGAAAAACTGCTCACACCGGCACTTTGCCGCAGCAGGTGATAACACATGTTAAGTGTATTGATGTGGTACTATTCATTCTGAATGGCACCCATACCTTGTGATGGATGTGCTTTGCGATGCACTGCCAAAAAATTGCACACATTTTTGGCACTGCCCTGCAATGCATGTTAGTCATCTGTCAGCAGGTGCATTGGGGTGCCACTCATAAATGCACATATTATGCATTCCTGCAACATCTAAAGTATGTTGTGAAGTTTGAATATGACATTTATCCACTATACTTATTAATACAGAGGTAAATGAGGGCTTGAATTAAAGTGATTTTATTGATTGCTCATATTTTGTAAATATGAGTAAGCATATGTGCATGATCAGGGCACAGGTTGACTTTAAGTTTATTTTAACAATTTATTTTTCCTGGGTGTGTTGCAGTGTATAGTGCTGTAGCGCACCCCACGTAGGAGCTGCAAGTGAAAAGGGATCCCCTACCCTGCACAGACAGGCACACTGAATTTCCACAAGCACATTTGAGTCAGGAAACAGTCCAGCACTTTTTGTGCTTTATTGAGGGGATACAACTTGGATGGGGAGTAGTTGTATTATGGGATGCCCGCTTGACTTTAGAAAAACTCTTCAGGAACAACTCATAGTATATACAATCCTATATACAGCTCCTTTCCTTCCTCCAGCACTTCACTTGCTTGCAGAATCACCAGTAGTGTCTGTAAAAATCTGTAGCACTGGCCCATTACAGGCAGGGACTCTCAGACTCTATATTTGTAGAACATAGAGTTACACCACTAACACATTTACTGCAATTCCTCCTGTGGTCACTGATCCCAGCACCACCTCTTCAGGCCCTGCCAGCCCTCCTGGCGGCAGCAGCCCCTTTCACTAGCCCTCCTGGCTAATTCTCCCCAGTCCTCCTGACTAACACTCAACAGCTTTCCAGACTGACGCTCAGGAGATCTCCTGGACATGCTTAGTGTTTCTCTTTTTGTCCTCACACTTTAGGCAAGGATTCCTCTGTGTATTGTAGAGGGTCCCTCCAGCGCCTGAACCCCAGGCCCAAGGTCACCCCCCCCCCAGACTAAGGGGCTCCCTCAAGGGCTAACGACAGCCTCCTCAGCACTCCATCTCCATCTTCCACCCGGCTTGCGTGACCCTAGAGTATTTAAGCGGTTCCCGCCCAATGCCAGCCCACTTCGCTGGGGATTAGCTGGGGCCCTCCTCAATACTCCAAGCAGCTCCTCCCAGACTCAACCCTCTACTTCTGCAGAGCAGAGAGCAGAGGGAGTTACCAGAGGTGCTGCTTGATGAGTCATCCAGCCTTCCTGAGTCACTCATCCTGACCCAAACTCAGCCCAGGCCTGGCTCTCAGCCAGGCCAATTTACCTACTCTAACAACTATGTATACCTAGCACACTAGAGGGTGCTACACTGCAAAGGATTAAGGCTGGGTTCACACTGCTGCACAGAGCAGCTCACAGCAGAGGTCCGGTGTGTCCCCATTCACTGTTTCAGGTCAGATTTCAGTCTGAATTTTTGGCTGAATTCAGACCTGAAAGAGACCAGAAGATGCACAGGACTCCTGTGCAATTTGCTTCCGAGCCTCTTCTGAGATGTGTGAACTGGCTCCACAGAGAGCCAGTCACAATCTCCTGACATGCGAATTGGATGCGGGTAAACCTTCATCTAATTCGCAATAGTGTGAACCCAGCCTTAAAGCTCTCCTAAATTAAAAATTCTCATTTGTCGCTTTATCAAAAATTCAATCAAGGAAGTTTCTGGAGGAGAGACTCCTTAAAAAGAAGGACTGTAGAAGAGCGCTAGTTTCTCTTCTTTGATTTTAATGTCTTATTCATGCCATCCTAATAAATAATAACAGATTTATAAAAACAAAGCTATTGTACAGCCCTCTGGACATGTTGAAAGCTATACTTAACTATATTTTCTAACTTGACAATTGCTTGCCTAATGCTAAGACAGCAAGGCTGGGAATTTCAATCTTGGTCAATCTTGGGCAGTTTTTTCCCTAAGCCTGCATTCACACAGGGGCGACCCGACTTCGGCGCGACTTTGGTAGGCGATTTCAGCGCGACTTTCAGCGCAACTTTCAGCGCGACTTCAAGGACCTCAGGCGACTTTACAACACGACTTTTGCCAGGCGACTTTGCCTTGACCAATCAGAGAAGGGAGGGAGGGGCTGCCTAAAAATAAATTCTATTCTTTTGAACTTTAAAGTCGCTTCCATGTAGATGGGGATCCGACTTGGAGGCGACTTCTATTGAATCCTATGGGCACAAGTCGGATAGAAGTCGCCTAGAAGTAGTACAGGAACCTTTTCAGAAGTCGCCTTGAAGTCGGAGCGACTTCAGTCGTGTATATTAAGACGGCTCCTATTCATTTCAATGGGATTTCAAATGTCAAGCGACTTGGGGCGACTTGAGGCAACTCAAGTCGGATCGCAAGTCGCCCCTGTGTGAACGGGCACTTAGGCTCCATTCACACCTGAGCAATCTGCTGCAGCTGTTTGAGCTTTTTTTTTTTTTTTACTTGAGCGGTTTTGGAGTGGAACCATTCATTTGAATGGGCCTCCCTCTGCATCTCAAACATGTTCTGCATTTTGCCATGATTCTGGAGTATGTTCATATTGGCTGAACAAAGTTTGTGACAAGTCAGATCATCACTGTTCAGCCCTGCATTGGTTTGTTTATTAAAAAACATGCAAAAAGGTAAAAACTCTTAGAAACCAATCCGATTTTAGTTTGGCTTCTATGCAGTATTGTAATTGGGTCCCTGCCCAGTTCACTACAGGGTCCAAATAATTAGCTAACGAAGTTTTATATAATATGTAAAGTCCGATTAATTGTATTGAAAACGCTTTTTAAAGCGGACCTTCACCCTTAAACTAATTTCCTCTTGCCCTGCCTCCTCCCCTCTCCATCTTTTTAAATTGGATATCTTTATATATATCCTTATTTTTTAAACTTTATTTTAAACCTCTATTGTGCTGCAGCACAATTCTTGCCTAGGCGAGAATGATGTCTCCACACCATCCAAGATTCCCCTGACGGCACATCTGCGCATGTGTCCGTTTCCCCATACATCTGAGCATGTGCTGGGTTTCATTGGCAGTGCAGCTGCCAAAACGAGCATGGAAATAATTAATACCCTGCATGTGTGCAGATGTGCTGAAAGGTTGTGTCAGCACCTGATGGGTGGGCATTGTCCTTCAGTATATCTCCACATGTCATAATGGTAGCGTAGGAGGGGATGGAGCCACAAAGAAAAGGGCTGAAGCTTTGCTTTAAGCAAGATTTTCATTTCTAAAACTACAGGCAAACTGCTAAATACACAGATATATAGGAGCTATTTTACCTGCCAAAGAATTTGTACTTCTGCCCATCCAGTCTCAAAATTTACACAGCTCTACCCCACAGCACCACCCTATCCTAGAAGGCATAATATCTGTGTTAGGAGAAGATTATGCTGAGGATTTGTTGCATTTGATTGTTGTTTCCTCACGCTCTCAGAGGAGGCGGTGCTGGGCAGGTCTATTTAAACACTGGGTTTCCTGTAGCAAGTGCTGTCCGTTCTACAGTGTTACCAGTACTTTCTGCGACCCGATTGAGTTTTCCTGTTTACCTGTGACCCAGCTTGTACCTGTTTCTGCCTGAACTCCGCCTGCACCGATCCCCGGCTAGTTTACGACCACTCTTCTGTTTGAACCTTGTGTTCCTCACCTGCCTGCCTCTTAACGACCCTGCCTGCACCTGACCACCCGATTGCCTGCTCCTCCTGCACTGCTTTGCCCGCACATTACCGACCTAGCCTGCACCACTACTCTTCAGTCTTGCACGGACTCTCTGGAGGACGTCTTACCATCTGTGTCCTTTCCAGCCCTCGTGCCCCCCTGTGCTCCAGTGCTCCCTGTCTGCTCTACCAGGGTTCTGGAACCATGGCCTTAAGAGAGGTTTCCTACTGCATAAGTCAGACTCTACCACCAGGTACGTGACAATCTGATTTTCCTCAGCTGCAGTTCAGTAACACTTAGGTCCCCCGCTCTGACCATAGCCTATGACTGAACACTGAAAGGAGAAGCAGCACCCCCATGAGCTCATCTGTCTGTCAATCTGTTCTCTCCTCCTATAAGCATGCTTTTTTTGCTGCAGTGTAACTGATTGGCTCTTTGTGCTGATTCTCTCTCCCCCAGTCTGAGCTTTGCTGTATAGAAACTGCAATAGACTATACAAAGTTAAATGCAGGTACTTAAACAGCTTGTATTTGAACAAATAAATAGGGGTCTGCTTTAATATGTGCCTTTTATAGCTGTCTGGAGTTCAGCTTAACTGTATAGTCACATAAAATTGAACCCGAATCTGAAAATAATGAGTAACAGTTGGCTACTTGTTTCTAGAGGCGTTTTCTGATGATCCTATACCATTGGCAATATGTTTGCTCATTGTACAGATTGCCATGGCTCCCTTTTCTATCACAGCTGCTTGTCCAGCATGTGAATCTAGTACTTAATTAAATAGCAAATTATAAAATCCTATTATACACATTTGTAATGCAGAGCTTGATATTGATCCAAAACAGAGCAGTCATTGAGTTATGTATCAAATGGCTTTGCTGCAGAGTAAAGTATTAGACACGGATTGTAAGCAGAATTGTAACTGCTTATTCTGAAGGAAGGCAGTGCAGGTAAAACTGGTCACAGCAGACCATGGAATTTCATTTTAGGATTTTTCATGTCTTTAATCAGGTCTAAGCACAGCAGTACAGAGCACAGGAGGGAAGAGCGGGGATGCTGCTGGTGCTGCCTTCTTTGGGGGGGAAGAATAGTGTTCAAAACCCGATTTCTAAACTGTCCGATCATTTGTCCTCCCAACAGCTGCCGGTCAGAACTGTTTGCGGTCAGACATAGACATGAAATGAAAATGCTTGAATCAAGTCACTGTCATCTTATGTCTGTGAGTAATGTTAGGCTGAACGCAAACAGATTAAGACAGAAGATTAGATGTTTCAGACCCTATTTGTAGATAATTACATCACACGCTGCCAATCAAAATCTATCCTCCTGATATGGCTATGCAATGATTGTCCTTGTCTTTGTGTGCTGTGACTGGCGTAATCTGTATACCTGGCTCAGATGCTGATCCTGCACATCTATCCATCTATCTGCTTTTCTAAAAAAAAAAGAAAAAAAAATCTGCTTTGTGAGATTGCTAACCAGAAAAGAAGGAACACAATGGCAGAGAGGCTAAAAGATTAACCCATATCAACCTTTCTTTAGCGATGACTATAAGGCCTCTTTCACACGAGCGGCTGTTCTGCCGTTGCTAAATGCAAGCCAGATACCAGACTCCAAAGCACAACGATTACTTGCATTTGTACATTCGATTACATTTGTTTACATGCAGCTACGTTTAGCTGCAGTGCAAACATTCTTGGCATTTCTTAAGTGCTTCCTATTGATTTTCTATGCTTGTTGCCGTAGCTATCCGTAGGTGACACAGTGCACTGCTTTTACCTGCAGATAGCTGCATTACATTGTTCCTGGACGCATTCAAATCCATTTTTTTTTTAATCGTTCAAAATCGTCTGTAACGAAACCACAGGGCCATAGGAAAGCATTGTCACAGTATAGCTGCAGTAGATAACTTCATCTATCCGCAGCTAAAAGCTGGATTCTATCCGTCCGTGTGAAAGGGGCCTAAGGCTTCATGCACACAGGACTTTAAAAAAAAGTCCAAAAAACGTCAGTAGCTTATCAGTGATTTTTTTTCAGCTTTTACCAGCATTATATTACCACCGTTTTTTTTGCGTTTTTAAAGATCTAATTGATCTAAAATGTCCACAAACGTTGGGGATCTACATTTTTGAGCGTTTCTGGGCGTTATTGAGCGTTTGAACAGTTTTACAGCTGAAAAACGTCCAAAAGAACCCTCTGGTCTTGGGTTTTTTTTACAGCTCAAAAACGTCACTGCTAAAAACAGTTGATAACAGCCTGTGTGAGCTTTTTAAAAAAAAAACCCAAGACCAGAGGGTTCTTTTGGACGTTTTTCAGCTGTGAAAACGTTCAAACGCTCAAATACGCCCAAAAACTCTTAAAAACGTAGATCCCCAACGTTTTTGGACGTTTTAGACCAATTGAAAAAAAACAAAACGCTGGCCCTTTAAAAACACGAAAAAATGGCGGTAATATAACGCTGGTAAAAGCTGAAAGCATCCCTGATAAGCTACTGACGTTTTTTTATTTGAAAAGATTTTATTGAGATTTCAATAATACAGAGGCAACTTAAACAAAAAGAAACATGGTGAGCGAGGGAGGGCCTCACTGCAAATAACAATAAGATTACAAGCAAATGCTAGGTGCGAGGATAATCAAAGTACAAAACAGCAAGTGTACAGATTAATAAGAATCCTGGGCCGAGCCCACCTCCCCCCCAGACACCCAATCCAGGAACAAGCTGTGTCCAGAAGGGGGGACCTGAGCCCACTCCCAGGACCCCAATCCCAAAGGTTGACCCCGTCCTTTCGACTTGGACGTTTTTTTTAATGTCCCGTGTGCATGAAGCCTAAGGCCTCAAGCACAAGGGACGTTAAAAAAACATTCTAAAAAAGTCAGCAGCTTTGTAGTGAGTTTTCAGCTTGTTTCAGTGTTTTGCACTAGCGTTTTTAAGCAGTAGCATTTTTTTTTTTTTTTCAATTGACCAAAAACGTCCGAAAATGTTGGTGAGGTGTTTTTGAGCATTTATAAGCAGTAGCGTATTTGAGCTTTTTTTTTCCTCAATGGATCTAAAACGTCCAAAAACCCTGGTGAGTGGCGGGTTTGCGTGTTTTTGAGCATTTTTACAGCTGAAAAACATCTCTCAGAACCCCCTAGTCTTGGGGTTTTTTTACAGCTCAAAAACACCGCAGCTAAAATCAGTTGATAACAGCCTGTATGTGCATGAACACATAGGATTACATGATGGAGGGTTTATTGACTGTAGGAAAAAATATCTGAAGCTAAAAACAGCTGCTGTAAAAACGTCCAAAAACGTCCTGTGTGCATGAGGCCTAAGAATCTCAGGATTCAATGAGTCTAGTAAAAGCTATAAGCCAAAAGGCATTTTATATTAGCCAAGAGATTTGTGCTCCTTGATGGTGCAATAGAAAGGCTGAAAAATGTTTGCAACAGCTGTAATTTTTAGGTACTTTGGTGACCAGGGATCTGGAATTTATCTAGCCCTGTCATTGTGGCCAAGTTGAAGTCATCGGACATGACTGTAATAAAGTAAAATGTCATTGGCTAATTTGGGATACTGCACTTTGCACATTGACACATAACATTTATGTCTGCGTACAGTTATGTGTTCCTCTCCTCTGTTAGCCTACAATGAAGGAGAAGAAACAGAAACACGTAATAATATGATTATGAATCAAAGGCTAAGTTAACCTTTTCCAGAAAATAGCCTATGCAGCCCAGTAGGTATTAAAAATCTGTGCAGCTTTGTAAAATGTTCATTCATTTTATTGTCATAGCTGCAGGGCATTTAAAGCCCCCCGAAAAACTCCTACAATCCCCAACCTTGTTACTAGAACACAAAAATGTTGGTTTTCACTCCTGTAATCGTAGGTTCCATTGATTTGAATAGAAGCCACACCAGAAGTCGGATCACGATGATCCGACTTGCGGTGCGACTTGTGTGCTAGGGGTCTTAAAGGGGATCCCCCGCAAAAATTTGCGTGGGGTTCCCCCCAAGAGCATACCAGGCTCTTCGATCTGGCATGGATTTTAAGAGGAACCCCCACGCCAAAAAAACGGTGTAGGGTCCCCCTCAAACTCCATACCAGACCCTTATCCGAGCATGCAGCCTGGCAGGCCAGGAAAGGGAGTGGGGACGAGCGAGTGCCCCCCCTCCTGGACCGTACCAGGCCACATGCCCTCAACATGGGGAGTATGGGTACTTTGGGGCAGGGGGGGCACTGCACCCCCCCAAAGCACCTTGTGCCTCTTCCCGACAACCCTGGTCGTTGGTTGTCGGGGTATGCGGGAGGAGGCTTATCGGAATCTGGAAGCCCCCTTTAATAAAGGGGCCCCCAGATGCCAGCCCCCCCACCCTATGTAAATGAGTATGGGGTACATCGTACCCCCTACCAATTTACCTGGAAAAAAAAGTGTACCAAAAAAACACATTACACAGCTTTTTAAAATATTTTATTAAATCAGCATTGGCGTCTTCTCCCCTCTCTTCTCCATCGTCTTCTTTCTTCGGGTCTTTTGTGGGGTCTTCTGTCTTCTGAGGGGTCTTCTGCGGGGTCTTCTGCACTTTTGCCGCTGTCTCCTCGGCTAGCTTCTCCCGCTTCTTCTTCTCTTCTAGAGATGTTGACTCGTCGCTCTCTTCCACTCAAATGCCGGGTCCGTGCTGCGCGGTTGCCTTATATTGGCATGGGGCGGGGCCACACGATGACGTCATCATGAGCCCCACCCTCATGATGTCACATCCTGGCGCGGAGCTGTGATGTGATGGCCCGCCCCAGGATGTGACATCATGAGGGTGGGGCTCATGATGACGTCATTGTGTGGCCCCCGCCCCATGCCAATATAAGGCAACCGGGCAGCACGGACCCGGCATTTGAGTGGAAGAGAGCGGCGAGTCAACATCTCTAGAAGAGAAGAAGAAGTGGGAGAAGCTAGCCGAGGAGACAGCGGCAAAAGAGCAGAATACCCCGCAGAAGACCCCTCAGAAGACCCCGCAAAAGAGCCGAAGAAAGAAGACGATGGAGAAGAGAGGGGAGAAGACGCCGGAGTTGATTTAATAAAAATATTTTAAAAAGCTGTGTAGTGTGCTTTTTTGGTAAACTTTTTTCCAGGTAAATGGGTAGGGGTATGATGTACCCCATACTCATTTACATAGGGTGGGGGGGCCAGCATCTGGGGGCCCCTTTATTAAAGGGGGCTTCCAGATTCCGATAAGCCTCCGCCCGCAGACCCCGACAACCAACGGCCAGGGTTGTCGGGAAGAGGCTCTTGTCCCCATCAACATGGGGACAAGGTGCTTTGGGGTGGGGGGGGGCGCAGTGCCCCGCCCCAAAGCACCCATACTCCCCATGTTGAGGGCATGGGGCCTGGTATGGTCCGGGGGGGCGCTCGCTCATCCCCACCCCCCTTCCTGGCCTACCAGGCTGCATGCTCGGATAAGGGTCTGGTATGGATTTTGAGGGGGACCCTGCGCCGTTTTTTCGGCGTGGTGGCTCCTCTTAAAATCCATGCCAGATCGAAGAGCCTGGTATGCTCTTGGGGGGGAACCCCACGCACATTTTTTGCGGGTGATCCCCTTTAAGACCCCTAGCACACAAGTCGCGCCGCAAGTCGGATCATCGTGATCCGACTTCTGGTGCGGCTTCTATTCAAATAAATGGGCTCCCATAGAGAACCATTGATTTTGAATAGGATGCCTCATGAGGCTTAACGCTGTGTATACAACATTAAGCAACGTTATTGAGCGTTTTGCCGGCTCGGCGTCAAAAACGCCATGACTCTGCAGCTTCGGAATGCACTGGTCCCGCGTTCTAGCTACAGCTCACTAACGCCCTCTACTGCTCAAAAAACGTCAGCGTTTTTAGAGGGCCATTGAATAACATGGAGAGTTGCAAAAAACACCCAAAAACGTGGCGTTAAAAAACGTCCGTGTGTATGAGGGCTTAGCAGTACGTCCTTTACAATTCTACCGATCATGGAATTTACGATGTTGGGTGGCTGTAACCTTTCATTAATATGATTTGTTTACTTTTAGTTCCTTTGTGTAGTGATATGTAGAAGGTTCAGAAGTACTGATCTAACTTTTCAGGATATAAAGCATGTATCTGATCATCATATTCTTTGTTATGAATTCCCAGGAGGCTACAGGGACATTGTGCTCCAAGAACAAAGTTTCTTGGCTTCTGTTGTTGACCTTCATAGAATTATAAGCAATGCAGTGCTTAATCACCCCTTTGTGCAGATGTTGCATGTTAATGACAAGATTTCAAGGTCCCTTATCACTAAGAAACTAATCCACCACAGTACACCTCACCAGATTCATTGATTCTTGGCTGAAAAATATGTTACTTTTGGAAATTATCCGAAAAAGACTGTGAAAGTCTCTATGGCAACCTGTGAATTTAAGAAAAGATTTCACGTAGCTTGCACAGCTATGATATACAGCTCTTGAGAACGCCAGCTTGTCATGTCCCTGTCTGTACTGATGCACAAATAATTGCAGTTATATAGTCCTTGTGTCACAACAACCTGCTTTGTATTTTTAGTGTTAATTTGCTTTGGTGACGTGAACTGAAAATGATTTCTGATTATTGCAATTTTGAACGTTAGAACAGCAGTACTTGTCATTGACACTAATGGTTGACAATTGTTCTTGGTCCCCAAGAAGATGTACTTTCCATTAGTCCAAACAATATATTGCTGAACTCCATTTCGGGTCTCATCCCACATTATGCATGACAGTCATAACAGTTAAGTGACAGTTGATTGTCATTGTACAGTGTCGTCCAGTGAAGGGGACTCAGTCTCTTTGCAGTGTTTATTAAATGTTGGGTAATGCTACATTTGTAATGTTTAATAGACAGGTCAGGGGAAAGGTATCAGGGCTGTCTACTAGGTGATCACCTGTGATAGCTGACGTATAGACTTTCAGTATGGTTTTATTTTAGGACATTCTTGTCATATACACTATATAACTAAAAGTATTGTGACGCCTGCCTTTAAACACACATGAACTTTAACGGCATCCCAGTCTTTGTCCGTAGGGTTCAATATTGAGTCGGCCCACCCTTTTCAGCTATAACAGCTTCAACTCTTCTGGGAAGGCTGTCCACAAGGTTTAGGAGTGTCTATGGGAATGTTTGACCATTCTTTCAGAAGTGCATTTGTCAGGTCAGGCACTCCACTCTAATTCATCCCAAAGGGTTTCTATCAGCTTGAGGTCAGGACTTTGTGCAGGTCAGTCAAGCCCCTCCCCAAATTTGCTCATCAATGTCTTTATGGACCTTGCTTTGTGCACTGGTCCAAATCATTTGGTGGAGGGGGGATTATGGTGTGGGGTTGTTTTTCAGGTGTTGGGCTTGGCCGCTTAGCTCCAGTGAAGGCAACTCTTAAGGCATCATCATACCAAGATATTTTGGACCATTTCATGCTCCCAACTTTGTGAGAACAGTTTGGGGATGGCCTCTTCCTGTTCCAACATGACTGCACAACACTGCACAAAGCAAGGTCCATAAAGACATGGATGAGCAAGTTTGGGATGGAGGAACTTGACTGGCCTGCACAGAGTCCTGACCTCAAACCCGTTAGAACACCTTTGGGATGAATGCATGACAGTACTTCTTCTTCACATCAGTGCCTAACCTCATAAATGCGTTTCTGCAAAAAATGGTCCAACATTCCCATCGACATACTCCTAAGGCCTCATACACATTTTTCGGTGTTTTGCATTGGCGTCAATGAGCATTAGTGAGCATCATCATCAATAGGGTTTTTTTTTTTGAAAAAACATTCCTCTGCTATTTTTTAACCAGAAAACGTCGCCATCAAAAAACGCCGGTTAACGACAGTACGGTGTTAGTGAGCGTTAGTGAGAGTTTTGCTGATTAGAGTCAAAAACACCAAAATGCTACAGCCTCAGAACGCGCTGGTCCTGGGTTCTAGAAACAGCTCACTAACGCCCGCCGACACCCACTACTGCTCAAAAACGTCAGCGTTTTTAGAGGGCCATTGAATAACATGGAGAGCTACAAAATTCAAAATGTAACATTTTCTACTTACCCGACTTAGCTCTCGTTCACACTGGTGTGATTTGTCATGCGATTTGACAGTTCCAAATCGCATGACAAGTAGCACCCCATTGCCAGCAATGGAGCCATTCATATCGCAGCGACTCATGTCACAGTGATTATGAAAAAGGTTCCTACACTTTATTTTTCCGATTTTATCACAACTTGCATAGACTTGTGTTAAATAAAGTTGCAAGCCGCAATGAAATCAGCAGTGCAAATTGCACTGATTTGAGGCTTTGAAATCGAGTTGAAGTAGCACGATTTCCAACCCGCATCATTTGCGAACCAGGGCCTAGGGAAATTATATTTGTAATAGTATTCTTTCATTAATCCTGACTGCAATACATAAAAAAAATTTTCAAAACCACTACGTCAGTCCTAATTACTTTCTTATGATAATGTTTATATTAAAGGGATCCGGGACCAAGCGTTTACTACGCCCAACCTTTAGCACGATGAAGTTGAGCTAAAGTTTCGGAGTTTAGTCACGTTAAACGTGACGACTAAAGTAACGCCGAACGTTGAAATAAATTGTGTTCAGATACGTTCAACACTATTTTAGCCTTTTTATTTCACATCCTTGGAAAAAGTATTAGTGACACTGTACTCAGCGACGCTATACTTACCGAGGTAACGACCGTTACCCCACGATGAACAGTACGCTAAACCTTGACAGTTTAGCGT
>BLSH010073489.1:229013-244932 GCA_018402905.1 Glandirana rugosa | reverse complement strand
AGTGTACAGAGTGGAGCAGTATAATGTACATAACCCTCAGTGTACAGAGTGGAGCAGTGTAATGTACATAACCCTCAGTGTACAGAGTGGAGCAGTGTAATGTACAAAACCCTCAGTGTACAGAGTGGAGCAGTGTAATGTACATAACCCTCAGTGTACAGAGTGGAGCAGTATAATGTACATAACCCTCAGTGTACAGAGTGAAGCAGTGTAATGTACATAACCCTCAGTGTACAGAGTGGAGCAGTGTAATGTACAAAACCCTCAGTGTACAGAGTGGAGCAGTGTAATGTACATAACCCTCAGTGTACAGAGTGCAGCAGTATAATGTACATAACCCTCAGTGTACAGAGTGAAGCAGTGTAATGTACATAACCCTCAGTGTACAGAGTGGAGCAGTGTAATGTACATAACCCTCAGTGTACAGAGTGGAGCAGTAAAATGTACATAACCCTCAGTGTACAGAATGGAGCAGTGTAATGTACATAACCCTCAGTGTACAGAGTGGAGCAATTTAATGTACATAACCCTCAGTGTACAGAGTGGAGCAATTTAATGTACATAACCCTCAGTGTACAGAGTGGAGCAGTGTAATGTACATAACCCTCAGTGTACAGAGTGGAGCAGTATAATGTACATAACCCTTAGTGTACAGAGGGGAGCAGTGTAATGTACATAACCCTCAGTGTACAGAGTGGAGCAGTATATTGTACATAACCCTCAGTGTACAGAGTGGAGAAGTGTAATGCACATAACCCTCAGTGTACAGAGTGGAGCAGTTTAATGTACATAACCCTCTGCCCCTCTGACACACCTGGTTCAATGAAAGTCATGTATAAGAACACGAGTATAGATAGCTGGGTACACACTATACAACTTTCTTTAGATTTTTTCCTTTAGATTTACCAAAACCATATAATACGAGGTCAAATCTAATATATATAAATATATATAACATATATATGTATGTAATATATAAAAAGGTAGTCCAGACAGTAGGTCTTTCTTAAAATCTGACTTGTAGCCATCTTTATTTAAAAGATTACATGAAAAACCAAACAAACAAAACAGAATATAAAACCTTGTTGTCCAGGCACTAACTAAACATTTCAGGTTCCTAACTCAGAGGTGAAGGGCTTCCCCAGTCACCCACAAAACAAGATAATGCAAACCTTTTTCTTTCTCTCACAAAGCAAACTTCACATCGGTAGCTCTCTCAAGTTTGGCTTCCTGAGTCCCAGGCCAAGAGCAATCTCTTCCTCCAGTCCTGCTTTATTTATACCACCTGTTGGTGGTCCCTAGTGGACTGTAAAATCTGGTCCAGAACCAACATTGCCAAGGTGGCCCAGAAAACCTGGACCAGATTCCACCTTAGTTCCCTGCATATGAATGCATACGAGGTGATAGGTAATGTCCATAAATCACCTTGCCTTTCATAATGTCACAATATATATATATATATATATATAAACCCCTCACATTTTTGTAAATATTTTATTACATCTTTCCATGTGACAACACTGAAGAAATGCCACTTTGCTACAATGTAAAGTAGTGAGTGCACAGCTTGTATAACAGTGTAAATCTACAATCCCCTCAAAATAACTCAACACACAGCACATTAATGTCTAAACCGCTGGCAACAAAAGTGAGTACACCCCTAAGTGAAAATGTCAAATTGGGCCCAAAATGTGAATATTTTGTGTGGCCATCATTATTTTCCAGCACTGCTTTAACCCTCTTGGGCATGGAGTTCGCCAGAGCTTCACAGGTTGCCACTGGAGTCCTCTTCCACTCCTCCACGACAACATCACGGAGCTGGTGGATGTTAGAGACCTTGTACTCCTTCACCTTCCGTTTGAGGATGCCCCAGCGATGCTCAATGGGGTTTCGGTCTGGAGACATGCTTGGCCAGTCCAGCACATTTATCCTCAGCTTCTTTAGCAAGGCAGTGGTCGTCTTGGAGGTGTGTTTGGGGTCGTTATCATGTTGGAATACTGCCCTGCAGCCCAGTCTCCGAAGGGAGGGAATCATGCTTTGCTTCAGTATGTCACAGTACATGTTGGCATTCATGGTTCCCTCAATGAACTGTGGCTCCGCAGTGGCGGCAACACTCATGCAGCCCTAGACCATGACACTCCCACCACCATGCTTGACTGTAGGCAAGAAACACTTGTCTTTGTACTCCTCATCTGGTTGCCGCCACACACGCTTGACACCAACTGAACCATATAAGTTTATCTTGGTCTCATCAGACTACAGGACATGGTTACAGTAATCCATGTCCTTAGTCTGCTTGTCTTCAGCAAATTGTTTGCAGGCTTTTTTGTGCATCATCTTTAGAACAGGCTACCTTCTGGGACGACAGCCATGCAGACCAATTTGATGCACTGTGTGGCGTATGGTCTGAGCACTGACAGGCTGACTCCCCACCCCTTCAACCTCTGCAGCAATGCTGGCAGCACTCATACATCTATTTCCCAAAGACAACCTCTGGATATGACGCTGAGCACGTGCACTCAACTTCTTTGGTCGACCATGGCAAGGCCTTTTCTGAGTAGAACCTGTCCTGTTAAACTGCTGTATGGCCAGGGTTTTGGCAATCTTCTTATAGCCTAGGCCATCTTTATGGAATGCAACAATTCTTTTTTTCAGATCCTCAGAGAGTTCTTTGCCATGAGGTGCCATGTTGAACTTCTAGTGACCAGTATGATAGAGTGAGAGCGATAACACCACATTTAACACACCTGCTCCCCATTCACACCTAAGACCTTGTAACACTAATGGGTCACATGACAACGGGGAGGGAAAATGGCTAATTTGGCCCAATTTGGGCATTTCACTTAGGGGTGTACTCACTTTTGTTGCCAGCAGTTTAGACATTAATGGCTGTTTGATGATTTATTTTGAGGGGGCAGCACATTTACACGGTTATACAAGCTGTACTCTCACTAATTTACATTGTAGCAAAGTGTCATTTCTTCAGTGTTGTCACATGAAAAGATATAATAAAATATTTACAGAAATGTGAGGGGTATACTCACTTTTGTGAGATATTGTTATATATATATGCAGTAACTCACAAAAGTGAGTACACCCCTTACATTTTTATAAATCTTTTATTATATCTTTTCATGAGACAACACTGAAGAAATTATGCTTTGCCACAATGTAAAGTAGTGAGTGTACAGCTTGTATAACGTAAATTTGCTGTCCCCTCAAAATAACTCAACACACAGCTATTAATGTCTAAACAACAAAAGTGCGTACACCCCTAAGTGAAAATGTCCAAATTGGGCCCACTTAGCCATTTTCCCTCCCCAGTGTCAAGTGACTCGTTAGTGTTACAAGGTCTCCGGAGTGAATGGGGAGCAGGTGAGTTAAATTTGGTGTTATAGCTTTCACTCTCTCATACTGGTCACTAGAAGTTCAATATGGCACCTCATGGCAAAGAACTCTCTAAGGAGCTGAAAAGAAGAATTGTTGCTCTACATAAACATGGCCTAGGCTATAAGAAAATAACCAAGACCCAGAAACTGAGCTGCAGCACAGTGGCCAAGATCATACAGTGGTTTAACAGGACAGGTTCCACTCAGAACAGGCCTCGCCATGGTCAACCAAATAAGTTGAGTGCACATGCTCATCCCGCTCCTCCTGTTGGCTGCACGATGGCTAGGAATGTCAGAGCGGCATGCATCTGGCTGGGCACCCAGCAACACACAACCTACAGCACAGGGAGTAGAGCATAGATATGTGACGTACAGGGTGTACATGCAGAGTGCATTGATCTGAAGCAAAGAAAGTTCAGTGTAACAAAGAGTGGGGTGTGGGGCCTAAGGAGCTAAGGAGCTGCGTACATAGTAGAGTGAAATGTCTAAGAAATTGCACACAGAGCAGATGGATGAGATGTTTGGGGTGTTGCACATAAAGAAGTAATTGCAGTCACATAAGATATGATACACTTGTTTTTTGTTTTTTGTTTTTTTTTCCCCAAGTATTTTATTTTATTTGAAAATTGAACAACTTTACAGCAGGTCAACTAATGAAATAGTGAAATCGTTACATAGTTGTTTAGTTAGCTATTTAGTTACCCACGCAGGGGTGTAACATGGCAAAATAACAGGAAAGTACAATCCGGCTAAGGCCGAGGTAACAGGTTGTATTCTCTATATGAAATTCAGTTTGTCGTGCTTTCGTTCGTTAACAACGACTGACGTGGGGGTATACTGTGTATACCCTGCATCCTGTGTGCACGTCATATTATATTAGATTGTCAGAAAAGATTCTATATCTTGGTCTGATCTGCATGGTGCATCTTATTTTAGTTAAGTTCAGTTTGAAATGGGGGGAGGGGTGGGAGGATGGAGGGTGGGAAGAGGGGAAGAGAGGCCTTGAAGAGGGCAGGTTCTTTTCGTACTTCAGGGTATAGTGCGAGACCATTTCTGATCTTTGTTTAGTCCATATTCCCATATAGATTATAAGGAGCTGTGTGTGGGGACGATGGTCTCCCCATCACCCCTAATGGGAGCATACTGTGGTAGGAGTCCCATCTGTCTCCACTGCTGTGCGTCGAAGGGATATATGATTGGTGATATGGGTTGTGTTCTTGGTAAAGGTGTTGATGGGGGTTAGTGAATGCTTAGGGCCTAATATTATTTGTGTGGGGAGGTTTCTAGACTTCGGTTGGGGTATGAATTATTATAGAGGGTCCAGGGTGATCTAGAAGAGGGGGTTAAGGTTAGCACCTGTTTTAAGGGTTTGGACTGAGAGTAGTGACTAGGATAGAGATAGCATGTAGTTTGTAAGTTCCCCTGCCTCTCCCCTCTTTCTGTGTTTCCGTCCGTGCCTATCTGCCTTTTAAGTTGTATGGCTTATGGGTCAGCCCATTGGCTATTATTATTTTAAGGGGTAAGGTATCCCTTATATTCCTGTGTGGTTATAAAATGGGTCCAACAGGCCCACTTGATGGGATATACTTGTTTTTTTATGTTTCCCCGTCTTCACAGGTGAGATTTGAGACAAGAATCAACTTGAAGGCATAGATATTGTTCCACCTATTTTTTTATTTGTGAATAATCTGTTCCCCAGGATTTGGCACCCTACGTTGGCTTTATTAGTTGAAGTCACATTGCTATAGCAATCAATAGTCTGGCTAGCAAATGTTCAAACATCTCTGCTAGGTCAAATTAAGCTTAATGCACTGATCACGAATAAATAACCAAAACCACAAAATAGTTTTCAGTTATATCTTTTTTTTCTTTTTGTCCTGTAAGAGTCAATAGTAGAGTGGGTAACTTTCCAAGTTTGTTTGCTGGCTAAGGTTTGTGTACATGGCTCTCTTCCTTACATGTTGTTTATTATTAATTTTGGAATATGAGATGCTTTTAGACTGTGTAACCAAGCCACGTTCAATTTTCCAGCCTTTTAAATAGGAATGCCTGTTTGTCATTTATACATGTCTTTCATTTAAAAGAGCCTGAAATAAACACATTATTACAAATTAAGCTTAATGTACTTTTAGGATTGCTTTCTACTCTGTAAAAAAAACAGCAAATAGGTTTGTGCAGAGGGTGGTAGCTCATACCAAGCAGATTTCAGCTTACAGCTGCCACATTTTCATGGTTGCCATGGGTTAATGCACTTTGAACATTATCTTTTCTCCTCCCTGATTTATTGCTTCACTTCATCTTCTCTTCAGTAAGAAGCAAATGTCCAGGAAGGATTATTTCATTGTGAACCATTCCAAGTTACCAGATCAAGGAATGGAAAAATGTTTGCTTATGAATCCTAATTTGAAAATCATTTTTGCAAATGTTATAACTCACAAAAAAGTACACACATTGCATTAATATCATTGCTTTTGCTTCAGGGGTTGTCATGATAGAGGCAATATTATGGTATAGTGTGATGACCCTATAGCACATAGACTTTGATCAAGAGACATTCATATTTTTTTGTTTCTTAATGGTATGTAGGAATGTACATTAATAATTCAGCTAAATTTCACCTCCAGTTCTTTTCATTACATTTCTCTGAAATGTTGCTTAAAGTATAACTAGAGACATTTTTATTAGTTTTGCATGGAGTGGAGAGAGATTAGAACCTCTGTCAGGTTATTATTGCTGTCTGTGATGCCATTAGGGAGATTTGCCTTCTCCATTTGGCCTCTTTACTGTTATCACCGAGGGTGAAGTGAAAGAAGATTCCAAATTTTGGGTTGTCACCACAACAGAAAGGAAAGGGGTCCATAAGGGTTTCAATTACATTGTTCCTATAGTTCTACTTTAAGGAGAAATCCCTGTTTCACTCATCCTTTTAGAATTTATACATGTTGCTTGAGACATTTACAGTGAAATGCAGAGAAGTCTATTTGAGGTGAATTTTCCTAAAAATTTAACTGAAGGCAAAATTGGGTTTGCTGAAATTCCTCCAGTTATCCCCAAGTGGTAGCAGTGTTCATAAGGATCCATTTATATGTTTATTAAAGGAAAACTCCAGGCAAATAGCTAATGCGCAGTTGTGCATTTATGTTTAGGGCCTGCTATCTAGTGCAGTGATGTGTGTTGCATTAAAGAGAAAGTAAACTTTCCCCTATTCTTTGTACCTATAGGTAAGCCTATAAGGCAGCTTACCTATAGGTACTGTAAATATCCTAAACTTGCACCGTATATTACGCCGATGACGTAATCGGCGCATGCGCTCTGAAGGAACGGGTTCCCGTGCCGTTTCGTCAGAGCTGTGTGCCGTGACCGGCGGCTCATGTGCGCAGGAGTGACATCATGCGGCTCCGGCTAGTCACACAGCCGAAGTCTGCAAACCTGGAAGGAAGACGGGCAAAGATGGATGCGGCCACCAGTGGGGACGATGAGGGCTTTGTTTGCAGGTAAGTTTCACATAATGCCTTTACTTTGCAGGTAAGAAGAAAAAAGAAAAAAAACCTGAGCTTACTTCCTCTTTAAGGCAGCCCATTCATCGGAATGGGCAACCCAAACATTACAAATCAATAAAAATCAGACATGCCATTTTTTTTCTGAGGGAGTGCAGCACAACAATATGTATAGCATGCGTTGTGGTGCAATGCAATGCAGGTGTGTACCGTAGTAGTGTTGTAAGAAACCGTTCACAATTATAAGTACCGGAACACACCGTGCTATGTACATTGTAGTAACAGGCATTAAACTGAGCCCTTTACTGCAAATTACTGCAGCACATTAATCTAGATGGGTCCTAATTTTTTACCTGCTAAAGATTTTCTAATTTTGTTCAGCTATTCTTGTGATTTGCACACATTTTCCATTCTGCAGAACCAGACAGGTGAAAGACATTGTTTCTGATTAAGCAATTTATCTTCCTGGTTTAGCAGTTCAGCTTCTTACTATGTCAACTCTCGAGAATTAGATACATCGAAAAATCAAGCTCTGTTGGAAACTGAAAATAAAAACAGTACTGTGCTGCAACACATTTCTGACCACATGTCCTTTTTCGAGCAATGCACTTAATATAAAAACAGCATGCAGTGCCTATAATTTTTATAAAAATAACTGACTGATTCTGGGGATACCAAGAAGTATGCAATGTTAGATGTCAAAGGATACCATTGTAACATTGGACGAAAAACAGTTAATTGTATCCTATTATTCAAGCACTAGAGATATTAAGAATGGGAGTAGAAATCATAAATGGATAACGTAATTTATTCAATCTGAATGCACATAGGCTAGTAAAACTGTACTGCCCTCACATAGCTTTCTGAATATTTAGTAATGATTCACTAAGCAATTTGCCCAATAAATATATAATAGATATTCACTCAAGTGACTTTTAAGATTCTGCCTGCATTTCACAGTTACATTCACCCTATTTACAGTAAGATGAATGTGCACCAGATGAATGCAGTTGCCGGTGAACAGTCATTGAATCTCACATGTACAGCATCAGTAAAGGTTGGTATATCCTGCAGGCCAGTCTGACAGTTAAAACTGAATGACAAATGTATTATTTATCTGTGTTTGTGTGAAGTGTTCTAAGTTTTTTTTTCATACCCAGATGCATACATACACTATATTACCAAAAGTATTGTGACGCCTGCCTTTCGCAGTCTTAGTCCGTAGGGTTCAATATTGAGTTGGCCCACCCTTTGCAGATATAACAGCTTCAGCTCTTCTGGGAAGGTTATCCACAAGGTTTAGGAGTATGTCTATGGTAATGTTTGACCATTCTTCCAGAAGAGCATTTGTGAGGTCAGGCACTGATGTGGGCAAGAAGGACTGGCTCGCATGTTTGAGGCAACTGTACAGAATGGCACCAGGAATGCTACTGTTGATTGAGTTGACAAATCTACTCTGAGGCAAAAATAAAAGGGATGATTGGATTAATATAGCTAGGGTGTCTGACTGTACAGGTGCCTGCTGGGAGCAAGGGGCTTTACTTACCAGTGGACACCCATACTTATCACAGGCCTGCTGCAGCTCTGCATCAAGGGAAGTATTAACTTACCCTTGTGATGCCTGATGGAGCAGTGCCCTGTGCTGGAACACTCATCACTCCAGCACAGGGTGCCTGCTGCCACTCTGCAGCCTGGCAGCAGGAAGGGGATACTGCAGCTGTATGTTAGGAACTAGATCACTTGCTGGTGGCTCTGTAGTCCATGTACACAAAGGGTTCAGTTCTGTTGTCTTCCTTTAGCAAGCACATCCTAAGAATGAGTCTGTACCTGGTGTATATGTATTTAGTAACCTGCTTCTGTGTACCTGCTTCCCATTTTGAGCTATCCACCTGGTTGCAGCCCTGAGAACATTAGATGGTTGGATATACTGGGAGATTGCCTTTTATCCATTAAGATATCAGCACAATATAAATAATTAAAATGACTTTTGAATGAAGACATGACTTCTGAAATTAATTTGGTCAATGTTAAAAAAAAATCACATTTCTTTTTAAGTATTCCAATAGCACTTGCCTATCCACTGGCATACCTTTCAACTAGAATGTAATTCATGAACCTGGCTGCTCTAATTTGTCACTGATCTGCTCATAGAGATATGTTTGTAGGTTGTCATAAACTCAGAAGCATCAGCAACATAATTCTGTGTTTGCAAGCTGTCATAGGTCAGTAAATAACACCTTAGATAAGGTTGCAGTAGAGAAAAAAAGCACTGCAAAGCATGGTAAAAATAAAGCTGAAGGACTGTAGAAAGAGACAGCATGGCCCATCCTCACCTGTGAATCATTATAATGAGACATTGTATGTGCAGACTTTAAAATTGGACACAAAGCGTTTGGTCCTACATCTCCTTGTATGCACTTTACAACCCAAGACCTAAACATTTAGCCTATGATTCAACATTTGCCTAAATTTTCTCTGTTGAGAGCTGCTGGCCTCACCAAACCCTTTTTCTCAGTTTATGCTCATCTGATCATCTATCACAGAACTAGGACCTCTTACTTTTTCCAGAAATGGAAGAAGGATATACCTAATCTTTCAGAGGAAGAATGGGAAGATGTGGAAGCCCGGTACACTAAATCTATGCTTTCTGGAAAAAATGTGTCCAGCTGAAGTTTTTACATAGAATGTTATACACACCTCAGCAGCTACACTGCATTGGCCCTACACTCTCCCCACTTTGTAACAAGTGCTGAACTACCACTGGCACCTTCTACCACATGATATGGAGCTGCCCCCAAGTGTTTGCTTATTGGGGCCAAATTGCGATTAGACTGTCCAAAGATCACTTTTCCTGTACCCCCTTGTTTTTTTTACTGAGTATTTATGATGCGTTTCCTGTTCAGAAACATGATAAACTACTACTTTTTAATGCTACCTGTTATTCTAGGCAACTAAGTGGAAACTCTCTTCCCTGCCATCCTATAATGATTCATGTTTGGCGATTAGCTCTGTGCTTCCCATGTATCAGTTGACAATTAATTTGAGTGGAGGCTGCCTCGCCAAGTATGACAAAATCTGATCCTCAGGGATGGATTCTGCTTGACCACCTCCTCCCCTGACCTTCTTTCTCAAGGGCATGACAATTTTTGAATTGGTATAGTTTACTGCTGTAATCTTCTCGTGATTGATTCAATGGTATTTAGTCTCTGTGAGGCCTATACAGATGATATTTCCTATGTATAACTATCTTTGTATGCTGTATATGATCTGTGGTATAATGTTTTGTTTGATTGTCACATTGTAACTGAAAACAACTTTAAATAAAGTTTTTTAAAGTTAAAAAAAGTGGCAACCATTTAGATGGGACTGAGGCCCCTGTTTCAAACTGCTGCTTTTTACCTTGCTAGTAATGGAAAAGAGTGAGCCCTAAGGCTCCATGCACACTGGGTTAAAAAAAATGTCTGTCCACTTGGGTGTAAAAAACACTCATGTAGAGCATTTTTTGTACAAAATTTAGACGAGTTTAGGAGAGTTTTAGTTTTTTTCTGCCAGTAAGCTCCAATCAGAAACAGGAACCAGAAGGGTTTTTCTTACTGCCTCTAAACGTTGAGCTCAAAATATGCTTCTAATCGTTCTTATGTGCATGGACACCTAGGATAACATTGAGCTGCTTCTACAAGCAGAACATAAAACTCCTGTAGAAGCAACGTTTTTTTAAGCCAGTGTACATTGAGCCTAATAGTTTATATTTTTCTTTGTGTGGATATATAATTTAATTCGCTCATCCATTGTTTATATACATCTAGAGACAAGAGTAAAGTGTATTAATTGTGCAATCACACATTATATTAGCTGTCCACAGTTTTTCCTACTGCAGTTGTCAGAGTTATGGAATTTCTGAATTTTCTTTACTCTTAGGTGTTAATAGAGTTGGAACTGCTGTCGCTTTATCCAGGTAAAAATAGTTAATGAATAATATTTAATTCATGAGCAAATTGCTCACTCTCTAAATTTCTTTATTGCATTACAACAATTCTTGAACATGCTTAATAAGAGCCTCAATTCCCATGATTACCTCTAAGGAGATGTCACAGCATACCCAGCTGCGGCGGAAGTGCTGCACAGCATTAATTATGCACTAAAAACATAATTAAACTACTTGACTTTTTTCCCGGATGCTGGTCTTATTGTTTTGTTTAATGTTTACTGTGCAGTTTGTGACATTGACAAAAGATTTAAAGGTTAGATTTTAACATTTGCAAAATTGTTCTAGGGCATGGTATCAAAAGGGGAAAAAATACCAGCCTCTCTATTAATAAAGATTAGACTTCTGATAAAATATCTCCCTAGAAACACAAAGTACTTTGCATAATACTTGTTACTTTTATAAAAGGTATATAGTCTATCTGCTACTATTAAATATGCCAGATTGCCCTACTGGCTTCTGGTGAATTGCTTTTGAATCAACATTCATTAATAACTGAAACAAAAGATGATACAAACGTTGATTATTATGTAGTAATGGTATAAAATACTGTTGTTTTTTTTTGTGGGTTTGCACAAGTATATCTGTACCTAAGACAAATGTGTTTATTTATTTGCTCAAGTTTCATTGACATTTCATTATATATCAAACTGTATATAACATATTTAATATTGAATATTATAACTGTATAATATATGTTAAAAAATAAAAACCCAAACCTCACACATAGAAAATTTAACAATATATTCGGTGTCATTATACAAAGGTATATAAACTTAAGTGATCTTGCTAAACTCCCACCAATCTGCTCTGTTGCCTATACAAACAGATCGTTGTGGTCAATCCATTTCTCAAAACACCAACATACATCACAAATGTTACTGTGAAGTTCATTGAGCAGGTCCAGATATGAGTCCACAGGTACTGAAATAACTACTACAATTTCCTGTATGATTATATGACTGAAGATGAATGAACTCCCAATAGAAAGATTTAACCTCACTTCTTGTCTGAGTTACAAGATATCAGAAGAACAGGAGGGTCCTGGGAAGTTGTTCCAATATGGACACCCTGAATAGTGCAAAATATACCATCTTTTTAATAGAACACGAAAATGTTAGAACCTCTGTGAGATTTAATTGCTGCCTTTACCTTATTGTCTTGATGATGCCCATTGCAAAAATGCCCATTCACTTTTCTTTTCACTAGGGTAACACTTGCAGAATTTTAAAAATATAAATGTGAATTAATTATAGAGTATAGATAAATATATACATAATTTGGTAGGAACCACTATAACCACTTTCACTTTTTATGGGTACAGTCTTGTTAGCGATTTTGAAGGAGGGACCCAAGTATTTTGGGACCCCCTGTTGAGCATTTAATTACTGCTGCGGGGCACATAGTCTCCCACATGGGATTCTTTTGCGTCATGTGATGGACTAGAATTGTTTAGGGTATTTTTTGCATCCATCTGTACCCCAATCTTTGAGCTAATCTCAAACCCAGTAGATTAATTTAATCGGTTTGCCAGGAAACTGAAAAGGTCAACACATGTTCTACACTGCAGACGACCGTCTGTTGGTGTATTCAACTTAAAAAAAAAATGTAAAGTTCTGTCAGTGTATTTACAATAAAAAATGTGTTGTTCAGTATCCCAATCTGACAATGACTTTAGCCTATGGGTTAATTCAGATATTTCACTCAGCATGTATGAAACCATTCATTTAAATGCCCTACACAGTCTTTCAACAATAATGTAGAATGTACCAGCTTACATAAAATTAGGAGTACCTGGAAGGTAGGTAAGCATATGTCATTCTGGTGAAAATCCTGACAGTAAAGAAATATGTGTATGTGCAGGCACTTATATTGTTTTTTTTTTACAAGACAGGTCTTACTAGAGAGGCATTCAACATAATGTATAGGCCTGAACAATTCTGCAAACCTCCCTCACTGTCTATATACATATACCAATACAATATATATATATATATGTATGTATGTATTTGCGAAGTGAAAGAAAAATAATAAATGGTTTTCAAAAATTTTTACAAATAAATATCCAAAAAGTGTGGCATGCATTTATATTCAGCCCCCTTGACTCTGATACCCCTAACTAAAATCTAGTGGAACCACTGCCTTCAGAAGTCACCTAATTAGTAAATAGAGTCCACCTGTGTGTAATTTAATCTCAGTATACATACGGCTGTTCTGTGAAGCCCTCAGAGGTTTGTTAGAGAGGAAGTAGTGAACAAACAGCATCATGAAGGCCAAGAAACACATCAGACAGGTCAGGGATAAAGTTGTGGAGAAGTTTCAAGCAGTGTCGGGATATAAAAAAATATCCCAAGCTTTGAACATCTCACGGAGCACTGTTCAATCCATCACCAGAAAATGTAAAGAGTATGGCACAACTGCAAACCCACTAAGACATGGCTGTCCACCTAAACTGATGGGCCGGGCAGGGAGAGCATTAATCAGAGAAGCAGCCAAGAGACCCATGGTAACTGGAGGAACTGCAGAGATCCTCAGCTCAGGAGGGAGAATCTGTCCACAGGACAACTATTAGTTGTGCAGTGCACAAATCTGGTCTTTATAGAAGAGTGGGAAGAAGAAAGCCATTGTTGAAAGAAAACCATAAGAAGTCCCGTTTGCAGTTTGCGAGAAGACACAGCAAACGTGGAAGAAGCTGCTCTGGTCAGATGAGACCAAAATTGAACTTTTTGGCCTAAAAGCAAAAGGCTATGTGTGGTGGAAAACTAACACTGCACATCACACCATCCCCACCGTGAAACATGGTGGCAGCATCATGTTTTGGGGATGCTTTTCTTCAGCAGGGACAAAGAAGCTGCTGGTCAGAGTAGATGGGAAGATGGATGGAACCAGGGGCGTAACGATAGGGGTTGCAGGGGTTGCAGTTGCAACCGGGCCCCATGATCCAGGGGGCCCGTGTGCCTCCCTTGTACACCTGGATAGGAGGGATGGCGGGGGTGGCATTCAGAGGACCCAATCTCCTAAGTTTTCCTCTATCCAGTCTACTTGTCTTCTGCTGTTCCCAGGGTCCATGTGTGCTTCCCTGGTCCCCCCCATAGAGCTGCTGTCTTCCCTCCTCCTCTCTCGTGCCAGCTGCTGTAGAAGATGTGTCATGATGGAGAGATGGGAATGGTGGATCGGTAAATTTGTCATTTACCGGCTCCTTCCTTTTCTGAATGGACAGAGTCAGTGATTGGTACCAATTGATTCATTCATAACTGAAGTATAGTAAACTGTTTTTACTATACTTTCGTTTCTGAACGAATGGGGGGCTCGGTACTCAACTATTCCTGTCCATTCATTCTGTGCAGCTGAGGCTACACAGATGGAAATTGAGAGCTGAGGTTTGTTTAGACCCCTGATATCTCATCAAAGCCCCCCAACAGAGCTCCTAAAAACAATTGTAATCAATTGTAAAAATAAAATTGTTAAATAAAAAAAATGAAATGGTAAAAAAAGAATAAAATAAAAATTAAAAACTACTGACATCAGTGAGGGAACTATCAGGGTTGCAATTGTGACTGGGCCCTGGCATTTCACCACCATGGGGAGGCCCAAAGATGGCAGAAAGGGGGCCCACTGCAGAACTTGTGAAGGGGCCCGCTGTGAGACCGTAATAAAGGGACCTGCGATGGGAGTAAAGGGCCCCTGGATCAGTGGGAAGAAGGAGGGCCCTAGCCAGGGGTCAGGGGGCCCTTCAAAATTTCTTGCACCGGGGCCCTGAAGGTTCTAGTTACGCCTCTGGATGGAACCAAACTTGAAAATTGCTGTTCACAGATGCTCTCCATCCAATATGATAGAGCTTTAGCCATTTTACAAAGAAAAATGGGCAAAAACGTTACTCTCTAGATGTGCAAAGCTGATAGAGACATCCCCAAAAAGACTTGCAGCTGTAATTGCAGTGGAAGGTAGTTCTACAAAGTATTGACTCAGAGGGGCTGAATACAAATGCATGCCACACTTTTCACTTATTTTGTAAAAAAATTTGAAAATCATTTATCATTTTCCTTCCACTTCACAATTATGTGCCACTTTGTGTTGGTCTATCACATAAAATCACAATAAAATACATTTAGGTTTTTGGTTGTAACATGACAAAATGTGGAAAATTTCAAGGGGTATGAATACTGTTTCAAGGCACTGTATAGTAAGAGAGATGGGCTTAAATCAAGGTTTAAATGCTCATTTAAATCCAGGGGATTGGAAAAGTAATTTTACTTACTCGATCCACTAAACTGAGCTACTAACTAAACTCAGGTCAATTGCTGACTCACAGGGTGTTGTCTAATGTGTTCCCCAAAACAAACAAGTAGAACTTGTATTGTTTCAGTGTTCTGTCAGCACTCAGCCTTTTCATACAGCAGCAAGCTCCAACATCAAAGAGAGCAAGCTGTTAGCATCAGTCAGTCAGCTCACTATTTTTTTTAGATAATTAGATGGTAAACAGTGCTTGCTCTTCCCAAACTTCAAAAAATACTAATACACATTTAGATAATATTATTGGACCTGTAGCACATATACTCAACCACGTATGACATTGATTTCTAGACGGGTCCTTGGTGGAAGATGGACGCATTCTGGGAGAGCTCTCCCAGATACAATCCATAGGCATCCGACCTTCCAGGGACAGGTGAGCAATCCAAACTCACTCAGAAGGCTTCGGAAGACTCACTCAAACCTAACGAGTGGACAGGGACCTTCCAGCCTACGGATACCTAACATAGACCCTCTCGAGAGGGTCTTACGCAGGTAGAAGGTGGTTCCTGGGCAGATCTTTAGTTACAGTATGCACCAACTCATATACACGATGTCCAGGTTATTATAATAGATTTACACATAATCATAAAAAACTTCAAACCCTTCTCGTTCGTGACAAATGGTAGATTAATAGATTTTTTTTATCACTCGACTGACTGACTACGATTGTCGAACGAGAGAAACTACAACCTCGAACGACGACATACTTTTCCGACTCACGACTGTCTTGTGACTTTGTTATGTTCAAGATGAAC
>BLSH010073489.1:210037-227152 GCA_018402905.1 Glandirana rugosa | reverse complement strand
CCTAAACTGCATTTCGTTGCATTGTACTTGTACATGTGTAATGACAAAGTTGAATCTAATCTAATCTAATCGAATTAATATATAAATAGTGCTAATCAATTGCTACATAAACCAAAAATTAAATTCCAAAATCAAATATCAAATACAGTTATATAAAGTGCTTCCAGTGCCTTAAAAGTGCTTAATGTGATAACTGTGCAAATAAAAAGTCTCTTCTTTTAATATAAAGTGCTTCGGTGCTGTAGTGCCCCTTAGTATAGTGACTTCCATGCATCCACTCCGGGGGGAGCTGAGAGTAATCTGCACTCACAAGATGTGTTGGACTCCCTTGCCATATAGCAAAGAGAATCTTTGGGGCTCATAGGTCTTTATGGGGACTCCTACTGCGGTGTCATCTGCTTGCTCCTTCCGGTGTGGATAGCCTCCAAAAGAGTGACTCCAATGTCAGGAAATGTATTTGTGCCGTTTATGTGGAAAGAAACTTCTCATAGTATAAAATCCTTATAACGATTTATTGCGATTGTAGGCCACCACTGTAACTTAACACTTACTCCGGATACCACCATCCATAACAGAAAACACAAGACCACGTAACTCTTTTTTGGCAGAAAATGTTATTGGTTTTACATTTGAAACAGAAACACCAACATATTCTTTTTTATTAAACAAATAACACAGCAATACATTAATAACCAGAAACATTTTAGTAACTGCTCAGTTTTCAGAACTCAAGCAGCATTACCTCATTTCACCATAGAAATATGACGTCCCCCTAGACATCCAGGGTGACCCCTACCACATAAAATGCTTGCGACAATCTAGGGGAGGGGAGCTTAACCACTGATGCTCTCTTCATGGAAAAGGGGGAAAATCCCGCCCCACAGGACCTTATATAAGCTACACCAACTTCCAGCACATTCCCTACAATCCCATTGGATCTCCCTTCCTGCATCTTACTTCCTCATTTAAAGAGACAGTACCCATTAAATTTTTGCCTGCTAATCCCACTATGTAATCCTATCATAACCTAAACTAACTAGCCCTGGGGTGGCCACAATCCCAAGTAAGGGGGCTCATATTGTGCCCCCTTTTCCATGCGATTGTAGGCCACCACTGTAACTTAACACTTACTCCGGATACCACCACCCGTAAAAGAAAACACAAGACCACTTAATTCTTTTTTGGCAGAAAATGGCCGCGGCATTTTATTCGTTTTACATTTATAACAGAAACACCAACATATTCTTTTTTATTGAACAAATACACAGCAATACTTTAATAACCACCAAAATTTTCGTAACTGCTCAGTTTTCGGAACTTAAGCAGCATTACCTCATTTCACCATAGAAATATAACGCCACAAGCCAGTCCTGAGAATCAAGACCAGCCTAACCTCACTACCGTGGCCATTTCTATCCCACTCTGCAGACCCAAATTAAAAATATCAAGGCCTACGTCTGATAGATGGACCCCATCTTGCCTGTATAACCCCAGGATTCCCCCTTCCAGATCTATGTTCCCCAAACGATAACCCACCTATTGATGGCATGAACTTCTCCATCGCTCTATTTATTCTTTTTCTCATTTTTTCCATCGCTTTCCTCTGCAAAGAGTACAACCAAGAAAGACAAGGGATAATTTCGGAAAATACTACTGTAGTACCTGGAGAAGTAAGTGTAAAACGACGGAGGTCTCTTTTGATCATAAAGAGCAGATCCAATGTTCTCACATTCCCCAGATCATTACCTCCTAAATGGATCAACAAAATCGACAGGATGAGGCCAAACCTGATACAATCTTGTCAAATGAAAATAAAGTTGGTGCCACTGCAGGCCTCTTACTCCTTTCCAGTGCACGTTAAAGGATTCCGGATGCAATGACAAATTCATGGAATATCTGCACTGAGCCGCTCTTTTCCGCGCCCAATAAATAAAAGAATGTCCCAGAATCCATACCGTGCGCTGCATACCTAAAGAAATTAAACAAAAAGATTAGGCCTTACATATACTTTAAAACAATTGGATTTCCACCTCCCCATTTCCTTAATTGCCAACTCTCCTAAACCCCTTCTGGCTGCCTCTGAAGCTGCTCCTATTCGGAATGAATGGGAAGAGAAATTATAATTATGCAATCCCAGCCGATTAAGGCAGTTCCGTAACACAAGTCAAACTGGTATTTGGTGAGTGGGCTCAGATCTTGGTGGCCGAGAAACCGTCTGCTTGCCTCTGGCTTGGCCCTCAAAAATTGCTGAACTATACCACTACTGGGCACACTAAATTTATATCCAGGGGTCTTAATGTAACCCACGCACCTTTACCCAAAATATCAGTTTTAGACCGACTGAGCCAAACATGAACTCCATCCTGTCCCACCACCACCTGATCATATAACACACCTGACCTGTCCTTTTTAGATACCGGAAGCAGCTCTGAAATGCGAAAAGCCCCATGAAACGCCAAAACAAATGTGGTTTTAAACAGCAGGGCTCCAAAATCTGAAAAACACGCTGCTGAAGTCATTCCACAAATTTTACATAACAGCTCCAACGATATAGGTCTCCTTCCAACTGCTGCAAAAGGATCTTGTACCCTTTAAGGGCTTGCTTGACCAAAAAATATGATGTGCAAGAAGAACCTCCCTTCAAACGAAAGAAAAAAGACAAACCCGCCAATGTTTTCATCACGCGTATGAACGTATGAAAACCGTTGCTGCATGAGTGATGCTACAAAAGACAAAATGGCCCCCTCCGATGGGCTGCCGCAAAACCTCGATTATCTGCAAAAGCTCTCCAACTCTTCCAAGCTGCAGAATAACTTGCCCAAGTCATAGGCGCCACTGATCTTTGTATAGCTTCCGCCACCACCATCATATCACTCCCCATAAATGATCCGGGCACCGAATACCTTCCCTGTCTGCTTCTGGCAGCAACTGTCGAAAACGGTCCATCTGAAACCGAGATAAGGAATCAGCAATGTTATTCATGTATCCCGGCGTATGCTTAGCCTTAAGCCAAACATTGAACTTTAAACATAGAAAAACTATCTGCCTTAGCACCTTGACCACTAACAAAGATTTTGACGACAAAAATTTATCGCAAAGAGGACTCCTTTATTATCCGTCTCCACCATAATACGCCTGTTTAAAAAAACAGCTCCCCAAAGCTCCAATGTCACCAGAATTGGGAATAGCTCAAGCAAAACTATGTTCTTTGTAGCTTGCCTACTTATCCATGAGTCAGGCCATGCTGTACAACCATAATGTGTTTTCCAAATTGCAGCGAAGCCCTTTGAACCTGCTGCATCGGTAAAAAGTCGAAAGCCGGGGCCAAACACAAAATCTAACTGACAAAAGGACCGACCGTTATACTCATCCAAAAACCTTGCCCACACCGCCAAATCCTCTTTTAGCGGACTAGACAACCTAATGTGAGACCGAGGAGACTTCAAGCCTGATATTGACAAATACAATCAGCGAGAAAAAATCCGCCCAACTGGCATAATCCTGCATGCGAAAGTTAATGTTCCCAAAAGAGATTGCAATCTTCCTAATTTCTCTTCCGGCAAACTGAACTCCATGCGACTGGTATCAATATGAATACCTAAAAAATCGAATGCCGTAGTAGGTAGGCATGTCTTCTCTTCCGCCAAAGGCACTCCAAATTGCTGCGCAATGTCCCTAAACACCTGCAACATGATATCACAAATATTCGACTCCGGGGGTCCTACAAACAAGAAATCATCCAGATAGTGGACCACACTATCCCTGACCGCCTGAACACACGTTACCCAGTGAAGAAATGTTGAAAATGCTTCAAATTACGAGCACGACAATGTGCACCCCATGGGGAGACATCTGTCAAAAAAATAAGCATCCTCAAA
The DNA here is from genome assembly GCA_018402905.1 of Glandirana rugosa. Classification (NCBI taxonomy): domain Eukaryota; kingdom Metazoa; phylum Chordata; class Amphibia; order Anura; family Ranidae; genus Glandirana; species Glandirana rugosa. The sequence continues at coordinate 223,274 of BLSH010073489.1, read as the reverse complement.
ATAAAAACCCAAAGAGTTAAACGCTATTGGGGAAATTGGCAAGAGCCTAAATGCTGATTTTATATCAGCCTTGGCCAATAACGCTCCCGGCCCGAACTCCCGAATTTTAACAATTGCCTCCACAAAAGTCCCATACGATACGGAACATAGCTCCTCATTGTTCTCATCATCCAACGAATCCCCTTTTAGGAAGGACAAATGATGAATAATGTGGAACGCATTAGGCTCCCGCTTAGGTACCACTCCGAGGGGTGAAATGCAGAAATTCTGAAAAGGGGGGTATTTGAACGGACCAGCAATTCTCCCTTCCTCAATTTCTTTGCGGACCTTTTCCCTAACCACTTGCGGAAAAAGGTCCGCTGATTTCAAATTATTCACCACCCAGCACCCCTCCCCCAAAAACGCAGGTAACGGAAAGCCATTCTCAAAACCATCAATGAGAAAAAGCGCCTTCTCCCTATTTGGGTACCTGTCCAACCATGGTCGCATTTTTTCCAGCCTCACAGGCGTGCAGGCTTTTTGGAAAAATATCCCTCTTGTTTGGATCAGCCCCTGCGCTTGTATTCCTTTTAAAGCACTTAAAAGCTGGGTGTGTTCCGGCGCAATACGCACACTCATGCCTATACCTACATGACGTGTTCCAATGGCATTGATTCTCGTTGAAAGCAAAGCAACATCCTGTCCTATAGGCTGTGCTCAACGGGTTAACTGTAGCTGGCTTTGGTGTAACAAATTGAGCCATAACCCTACGTCCTTCATTCCTCACCTTAACGAGGGATGAATAGCCAATTTCTGTCTGAACGACTCGTCATAGAAAAAACAGCCGAGTCCCCCGAAGCTTTTATAAGCCTCCAGAATGTGATCTTTGTGCTGGAACATTCTCCAGCACCTTTCAGCATGTTTTTCCGCCATTATGGCTGCATAAATGCAATAAGCTTGCAGCCAGTTATTAAATAACCTAGGGATATTTCTACGCCTCTCCTCCTCCTGTTTCTCGCTCCTATCCGCTCTTACTCCCACATCCCTATTAGAAGGTAACAGTGACATGATCTCAATAAAATCCCCTTTCCATCTTTTCCTTTATAGCCAGACTCACATGATAACCCAAGGGGGATATTTCACAAGGCATGACCTCTTTCTAACATGTTTCAAGAACAGAGATTCTAGCTGGACTAACATTCATATTCAACAAATTAACCTTGGAAACAGATTCTTGTTGAGGAGTAACAGAAGGAGAGACAGGAAAAACAACAGGAGATGTAGTAACAGGTGAAGAAGGCACAGCTTGCTGTTCAGACATGAAAGAAGCAGGCTTTACAGGGGACAGATTTTGCACTAACGCTGACAAAGAACTCAATACAGTGTTTAATGCACAAAGTTTTGAAGACTCACCCGCTGCTGGAAGATGCACAGCTTCTTTCTGCGCCGTTTCCTCCAGCAGCACACCTGGGCCTGGATGCTGTGGCACCTGCCGGTGTGACAGAGCCTGCTCTTCTTCTACCCATCTCTCATGTTCAGACCGCGCTTGCTCCTGTGGTCTCTCTGCTTGAGGAGAGCGGGGCCGCCCTCTCTCCGCCCTCACAGCTGGCTGCCTCGCTGCACCCCGCCTTCCTCCTCTGCTGGCTGGCGATATAGAACCTGTCCTCTTCCCGCTCTTGATATGTTTTATCTCCCAGACCTTTCACCATGTTTGTTACCCGTCTCTGAACTCATTCTATCTTATCAATATCTTTTTGTAAGCGAGGCCTCCAGAACTGGACAAAGTATTCTAAGTGAGGTGTCACTAAAGATCTATATAGAGGAATCAGAACCACCTTCCTCCTGCTGGTGATCCCTCTACTGATACATCCCAAAATTCTATTTGCTTTTCCCACTGCCTGGTCACACTGTTTGCTCAGTTTGCAATCATCTGAAATAATCTTTTTCTTCTGTAGTGCTGGCTAACACTGTACCCCCAATGCTGTACTCTCTAAGGGGATTCTTATTCTCTAGGTGCATTATTTTACATTTGGAAATATTGAACTGCTTTGACCAATCTTTCAGCAATGCTAAATCATGTTCCATGTTACAGACACCTCCAGGGATATCAACCACACTCTGGGATCTATCCTTTAGCCAACTGCATATCCACTGAACCACCCAAGAGTTAAGTCCCAGCTTGTACAACTTTTGTATTAGATCATTATGTGGGACTGTATCAAATGCCTTGCTGAAATTAAGATACGCTATGTCCACAGCACCACCCTGGTCCAAAACACTGGTAATATAGTCAAAGAATTCAATCAGATTTGTCTGACACAATCTGCTGCTTTGGGTCCAGCAAGCTGTGTATTTTTAGGTGATCAATGATGCTTCTTTTTAGGACTGATTCCATTAAATTGACTACAGTTGATGTTAAACTCACTGGCCTGTAAATGCCATCTTCTATCTTGCTGCCCTTCTTCTGGATAGGTACAATATTAGCTATTCGCCAATCATGGGGGACTTCTCCTGTTAGAAGAGATTGATTAAAAAGATCAGTTAATGGTCCAACAACTATATCTCGACGTTCTCTTAGAACTCTGGGATGAATACCATCAGGGCCCATTGCTTTATTAAGCTTTAACCGAGCCAGTTCCTCTGCTATCTCTGTCTCCAGAAATCCTAGAAATGAACCATCATTACTAGAACCAATATGATTCCCTAACTTTGTTATCATTAGTGCAGTCTATTTCTGAGAAGACTTAACAGAAGTAAATGTTTAAATGGTTTGCTACAGCCTGGTCTCCCTCAACATATGTATTGTGCCCCGTTTTCATTTTAGTGATCCCATTGTATTTTTTCCTTCTATCAGTAATGTACCTAAAAAAGGTTTATCTCCTTTCTTAATAGACTTAGCAATTTCCTCCTCTTTCTGTGCTTTTGCAGCACTGATAATGTGTTTGGCCTCCTTTTGTCTATTTTTATACTCCTCTCTGTCAGCTACACCTCCTGTTTCCTTTAATCTTCTATATGCTATTTTTTTCCCTTTACTATCCTACTTACTTCTTTAGTGAACCAAATTTTTTTTTCTTCCGTTTATTCTTACTAACTTGCCTGACATATAATCTAGTTGCCTCCGGGATGGTAGACTTTAATAGTTGGAAAAATTAAGAGACACAAAGTGTTTCCTTCAACCAGCGCAAAAGAGATAATTTCTTTCCTACTGGAGCTGCTGGTGTAAATGGGTTTTTCCCAAACAAGTTTAAATTAATATATATATTAACTGCGCTCCTTGCTCTAATCACTCAGGTGAAAGATTTGCATCAATCATGTATACAGTGAATTACTTGCTATACACATACAATAGTGAAAGTGCTTATAGTAAATAAAAGTGCAAAAATATGCTTACTGTACGCATACATTAAATTCAACGCATGAAAGTGCTTGTAATACATAAAGTGCAATAATACAGTGCATTGAATGTTGCTGGCCACTAGGGGTCATACGCTGCAAACATATATAAAGTTCAACAAAAAAACATGCAAAAACTGTGAATGATCAGTTGAATCCTTATTGCCTTGTCCAATACGACAATATGACGGTCACATAATAAAGTTCAACCTTGATGTGTGTAAAAGACAAATATAGTCCAAACTGTGAAGCAAAGTGACTATGCAGTCTCCCAAAGAAGTCTTTTGTAACAATAAAGTGACTGGGCGCAACCTTCACCGGTGTGGAAAAGTAGAAATGCCTACTTACCAGATCCCTGTGATCCCCATCACAGAGATCAAAAGCGCTTATGTTTAAGTGGGATTTCCATACTCTCAGCAGTCAGATCCACCGGAAACATGAAAAGGATCAAGAAACTTTGATGGTGAAGTATGTCTTGAAGTTTATTAAAATTCGTAGGCTCGAAGACAGGCTTAAAAAATGCAGGCTTAAAAACAGGGAACGAACGCAGCCTTCCTCCTGTGCAGCGAACAAGCGGAAGTGACGTTCGGTTGTCACGTTGCCCAACGGCGTTTCGTCAGGTAGACTGACGTCATCAGGGGTCACCTGGTCGTTCCCTGTTTTTAAGCCTGCATTTTTTAAGCCTGTCTTTGAGCCTGCAAATTTTAATAAACTTCAAGCATATTTTTGCACTTTTATTTACTATAAGCACTTTCACTATTGTATGTGTATAGCAAGTAATTCACTGTATACCTGATTGATGCAAATCTTTCACCTAAGCGATTAGAGCAAGGAGCGCGGTTAATATATATATTAATTTAGACTTTAATAGTGCCCCACTGATTACTTACTCCTGTCATTTTACTCCAACCTTTCAGTTCATGTAGATTTTGCACACTCCAGCTTTAGTAAATCTCCCCCTATGATCCTTTATATGGATGGGGCATGCGTGTGATTTGTTGAGATGGCCCTAAGGACCTTTAGACATGTATTCCCAATGAAGGAGGCCATGTGAGGTGCTCTGTACTGCTCACTGCTTCACATACCTGAAAGTTCAGGAAAGCAATGCTAAGTGATCCAGGACAAGCAGCTTTGAATAGTACAAGATGTGAGTGCATGGCCACATATTAAAGAAAAAATAAATATATTGGAGGATTTATCTTTGGTGGGTTTGAATATAGTAAACCGAAAAAAATCTGAGAAATGAATGCTACCTAAACTAAATTTGTTTGGCATTTTGTTCCAAACAGCATGTGTCTGACAGCTATATTCAGTAAAAGTAAACAAAATGTAATTTCTAAAAAAAAACCTGTAAATCTGTCAAGTAAAACAGAAAGATGCAGTGTAAGATGTAACAGAAGACTAAAAAGGAAAGTTGGCAGAATAGGCCATCAATACAATGCCATATAACCAATTCATAGAGCCAAACGACGGGACAACATACTGTGCGTCTTTCCATCAGCCTACAATGTAAGTGAATGGGAGAATAAAACTTGAATGCATGGCAAAAGAAAAGCGCTGTTTAAAAAGAATATCAAAAGCAGAATTCCTGTGGCTTCTTTGTAGCCACAAAAGTTTTGCTTTGTTACTTGTTCTTTCCGGGGAGAAATAAGAGCAGATCCCCATGTGCCCGGCTTCACAGAGCTCCAATGAAACTGGAAGTGGCTTGCTTTCTAATAGAGTTTTGGGACTGGATTTAACCATTACGGATTAAAAAGAATTTTATTTTTTTATTATAATAAAAAAAGAAAAATACTGAGGTTAGATGTTAGGAAACTGTAATTTGTTTTACTTGCTAAACATTTTCCGTTATAATTGGTTTAATCCCTAGATGGATTTGCAGGCCAGTGCCTGGTGGGCTCTGTATGCGATAGATAAGGCTGACAAGCTAGTGCCTAATAAGAGGTCTTTATTTCCACTTAGTTAACTGTGTTCGCATAGCTTAGACAGAATTAAATGTTTTAGGCATGTCTTAGGTTGAATTAAATAATCAAGGAAAACCTAGATGATTTAGCCTCTGTAACTTTTTACTTGACAGCCAAGCATGTTTGTGTCATTATGTGCATGCCACGCTTTGTTAGTACAACTTTAGTGGTTTGTTCATAGTTTTCTTTCATTTTTTTCAACTGTGGAAAACAAACCAGCACTGGTTTTGATTGGATGGTGTTAGATTGATAGGTTAGGAGTAAATACATTCTTGTCATTGTTAATTATTTACTTTAGCCCAGATTTGCTATAATCTGACCTTGCTGTCCTCATTGCCCTGAATGCTGCCGGCCTGGTCTTACCTTCATACTTAGGTACAAGTTAGCCATTTGCAGAGGAAAGCATGTATTGCTGGGAGTGGGGTTGCACAGTAAAGGGCTGAAGGTAGATATAAGACCAGGTGGGCAGAATTCAGGGGAATGAGGGCAACCAAATAAAGTGGAAACAAAATACAGTTGTCCTTATAATGTAATTTATATATTTTTATATATTTTATTTATTATGTTCAATGTTAACAATTGCTTTAACCTAATGAGATAAATATGAAATACATATAAATATTTGCCACTTGCAGCCAGCTGCTTCCTTCCTACCACCTGCCCACTTTTTTCCCTGCAGAGATATGAACATGTTAAAGTATATTGGTCTCATAGGCATGCACAGGGGGTGTGCCGGTCATGTGCCTGGGCAGCACATATTCCCCCTGCTGAAATTTCACCAAAGCCCCCTGACGGGACTCCTAAAAAAAAATGTAAAAAAAATAATAAAAAAGAAAATAAAAATAAAAAACAACTGAAACCATCCACTGTCCTACTGACACCAACCTCTGCCCTACTGACAAGTCCACTGCTCTACTGACACCATCCACTGCCCTACTAACACTGTCCATGCTTTAATACATTTGGGGTGCACACCTTAATGCAATAGGCTGCGCACACCTATGATTGGTCTTGGGTCATTTTAAATTGTTATTTAGTATCTTATTTACAATTTAAGATTTTTGTGAACTGGGGATTGGTAATGAGCTGCATTTGGCTCCCTAGAATGAGCTCACAACACAAACACACAACAGTCTTCAGAAAAGTCTGATCAATATGATGTTCTTTCAGGTGCTATGCAATCTTTACAGGTGCATTATGGAAACAAGCCAAATAACATGAATAGTGAAAATAAACCCTGAGACTCAGGCTGCTATCTAATAATGGACTCCTACTTGAATGGGACTTTAAATATACCACTGGTCACCACTCAACACAATAATATCCAACTTATATAAAAATTAACAATTTTATTGAATATAGATTAACATTCAGCATTGGTAAACATCATATAAAAAATGCTGTAGCAAAATAATTCATCACACTTTCGATGTATATCTTTAGAAGAGGTCTGCACATTTCGTGGATACACATGCTATACAGTGGGGCAAAAAAGTATTTAGTCAGCCACCAATTGTGGAAGTGCTCCCACTTAAAAAGATGAAAGAGGCCTGTAATTTTCATCATAGGTACACTTCAACTTTGAGAGACAGAATGAGAAAAAAAATCCAGAAAATCAAATTGTCTGATTTTTAAAGAATTTATTTGCAAATTATGGTTGAAAATAAGTATTTGGTCATCTACAAAAAAGCAAGATTTTTGGCTCTCACAGACCTGTAACTTCTTCTTTAGGAGGCTCCTCTGTCCTCCACTCGTCAGTATAAAAGACACCTGTCCACAACCTCAAACAGTCAGACTCCAAACTCCACTATGGCCAAGACCAAAGAGCTGTCAAAGGACGCCAGAAACAAAATTGTAGACCTGCACCAGGCTGGGAAGACTGAATCTGCAATAGGTAAGCAGCTTGGTATGAAGAAATCAACCGTGGGAGCAATTATTAGAAAATGGAAGACATACAAGACCACTGATAATCTCCCTCGATTTCGGCCTCGCAAGATCTCACCCCGTGGGGTCAAAATGATCACAAGAACGGTGAGCAAAAATCCCAGAACCACACGGGGGGACCTAGTGAATGACCTGCAGAGAGCTGGGACCAAAGTAACAAAGGCTACCATCAGTAACACACTACGCCGCCAAGTGGGAGAACTTGCACAATTGGTGGCTGACTAAATACTTTTTTGCCCCACTGTACATGTCGGGATGATACCCCGTTAGACCACATTTAAACACAGTTCCCTCACTGCCAACCAACCAGACCTTTTGCTTGCCAGTTTCTGCTGAGTAGAAAACAACAAACCAACTTACTGTTAGTAGTTTTTTCTTATTTCTTAGCTGCACAGATCAGATCTAGTCTGCTCCCAGGCCAGAACCCATAGGCATACAGCAACATGCTGGGAGAGAAGTAGGCCCTCTCCAGGACTCTCCCTGTCATGGTCTCATTCTTTTTGTCACTATATATATATAGTGGCAGTGCCACGCCCAGCCACTGTGTGAGTATAGGGAAAAGCAACACAAGGCTCACAATAATGCAGAATGTGTGACTCTGAAGTGCTGTGTCTGAGCGGGGTTTCAGTTTTTTCTCCAAGTTTTGTAATCCTGGATCTGGATTTGGAGCTTAGAGACTTTAAATAGATTTGGGTGGGAAGAAGTCTCCAATACTGTGTCCAGGTCTTATTATAGACCTGCAGACTATGTGAGTTTGCAGGTGTGCACACTTATTATAAGCAAGGACCTGACCATAGGAGACTGTGGCATGCTGCATCCAGGAAACTGGCTTATTCCCATTAGGAGAGTGACCCACTCGAGAGATTGCACTGTATGTTGGAGAGATTCCCACATAACCAAAAGAGTCTAGAAAGCTGAAAGAGTCTGGAGGACTGGTAGGGCTGAGATGACTATGTGAGCCCAGGGTGTGGCCGGAGTCTGTGAATCTTTGTGGAGTGAGAGAGCCTGGGATGCCAGAAGACCTCTTATTGAGAGGCCAGGAAGTGGGCCCGTGCAGCAGAGTGCTGTAACTGTAGGCTGAGTGAGCCAGGTGAGCCCAGTCTGGTGAGAAGAAGCTGGCTTGACATTCTGTTTGTGGTACTTGCTTCACTGGTGAAAAACCCCTGCATTGGAAATTATGATTTTTACTTTTTTTTTTTTTTTAGGAAAAGTGGCCCGCCAAGCCCTAAACTAGACTTCCTGACTTGCATGGACACACTAAAACGCATCTACCAATGAGCTAATGATTTATATGCTGTATCTTGGCAAAAATTGTGAAACTACAAATATATGGTTGATTACTTATGTTACTTTCTCATTTTTTTTTTATTACTTCAGGGGCTCCACTGAGATCTCCCAAAATGTACAGGCACTCAGGAGCCTGTAGCTTGATGTCTGACACCCCAAAGCTGCATGAGGCACCTTTAAAGCAGATTTGGGTGTTTTGGGGTTCAATGGGAACACCTGTAAATGCTTGAATTAAAGTGGTTGTAAACCCTTACAAATACTTAGTGAAGTGACTAGCCTCAAGTGATACAGAGTTGAAACAAATCCTCCTACATGTACCTGTTGTACCTGTTAATCTGCAGCCCTCTCTTCTCTACATCTGTTCAACATGCAGAATTTATACAGTGTGTCTGAGCTTTTAGAAAGCAGGGAGCTGAAGTTACACTCTGCAGAGCTCAGTGGGAGCTCTTTAGATAGAAGGGACACACCCCCTTCACACAGCACACAGGAACAGAGCTGAGGCTGTCAATCACAGGCTGTGTGCTGGGATTTCCTCCTCTATCACCTTTTTATCTCTTGGTGTCAGGAAGTCTTGTCAGAAATTACTCATGCAAGTAGCAGAGAAACTAAGGAGCAGACAGTAATGACACTTAGTGCTATGGATTTAGACAAGTGCACACTATAGAGGGATATGATTTATTCATATTTCTTTTCAGAGGTTTGCAAAAACTTTAAGCATTTTCAATAGTTTTTCAGGTGTATTTCGGATGTTTTTTGCCTGTAAGACCTGGTCCCCTTCCCATAGTGCTTTCCATTGGCTAAAACAAAAAGGCCTGAAGTTAGAATATATATGCAAAACATTTCTAAAATGTTAAAATATGCATACTGTTGTAAATGCAGCCCTATTGACCACTTCAGCCCCGGAAGGATCTACTCCTTAATGACCAGGCCATTTTTTGCGATATGGCACTGCGTTACTTTAACTGACAATTGCGTGGTCATGCGACATTGTACCCAAACAAAATTGATGTCCTTTTTTTCCCACAATTAGAGCTTTCTTTTGGTGGTATTTGATCACCACTGCAATTTTTATTTTTTGCGCCATAAACAAAAAAGCAACAATTTAAAAAAAAAAGTATTATTTACTTTCTGCTATAAAACATATCCAATAAAAATATGTAAAAAATCTAATTTCTTCTTCAGTTTAGGCCAATTTGTCATGTGCTGCATATTTTTGGTAACAAAAAATCCCAATAAGCGTATATTGATTGGTTTGCGCAAAAGTTATAGTGTCTACAAACTATGGTATATATTTAGGATTTTTTCTTTTTTACTAGTAATGGTGGCGATCAGTGATTTTTAGCGGGACTGCGACATTGCAGAGGACAAATTGAACACTAAGTGACACTTTTTAGGGACCAGTAACACCAATACAGTGATCAGTGCTAAAAAAATGCACTGATCACTGAATAAATGACACTGTCAGGGAAGGGGTTAACATCAGAGGCAATCAAAGGGTTAAATGTGCTCCCTGGGTGTGTTTACTAACTGTGTGGGGGGTGCTGACACTGTACAAAGAGAGAGATCTGTGTTCCTGATTACTAGAAATCACAGATCTCTCTCTCTGCCATTCCCGAGAACGATCGCGGATGGCTGTCAGCCATTGCGGCTGCTGGCCCCGCTGATTGGCTCCTGCTGTGTCCAATCACAGCGGGAGCGGGTTGCTGGCGGCGTGTACTCGCCCCCCCCCCCCCCAGACAAGGTACAGGTACGTTGTTTCGCGCAGCTGGCCCACCCTGCCGCAATATGTGTGCGGTGGGTGGTCCGGAACTGGTTAATGTTGCGTCTTAAAAATGTAAGCAAATAAAAGATCCGAATGATATTTTAAAGAAAAAAAAAAAAAGATAGGCTTGAAGAAATGATTGCCCAAACAAAACAGGAAAAAAATAAAATGACATAAAAGAATCTGAAACAGGCAGATCTTTTGTCTGGCCTAATTACAGTTGTCAAAACTTTTAATTTTAAAAAAGGGACCTAAATCTATTTTTAAGATGTCTACTCCAAAAAGTAACATGTATAATTGTTCAATCCACAGTACTCCTTTCCTTTTGTATAGAGATTGAGTCACAATTTGAAAGGGTTTGTTCATATCTGAGCAGTTTATTGCTGTGGTGCACCAGATAATAACTAAAATAAGAGGTGGAGGTTTTTATTTAGTGGTTCAGTTGAAATCTGGACTTGGTTTTATTCTGTTATATTTCATGTGATGCACTGGGACAGTTTGTTCCTAAAGTCTGTCATGCAGCAATACTGTTGCCTTTTTGACCTGTGATTTTTTTAACACTTCCCTGAAATAAATAGCCTCCAATCACCTTCTCCGTGGTACAGCCATGGTGCTGAGAGGGCAGAGCTTTAGTGGGACGGAGGAAGAGCTGTATTGGGGGAGAGAGCTGTACTTAGGGGTTAGATCTGAACTGCTGGGGGGGGGGGGGCTGTACTGGGAAGAATAGAGCTGTACTGGAAGGGGAGAGTTTTACTGGGAGGTGGGAGCTGTATTGGTTGGGGGATTTTCGACTTTGGGGTGGGAGGTCATTTTTTTTGTTGTACTTTGTATACTGACCTGTGCATTACGCTCTCCTGACCCCTGCACTTTAAGTGACACACTCCTAACTTATGCACTCTATGCATTACATACATCTGCCCCCTGTACTCTGTACATGAAATACCCCTGCCTCCTGTACTCTGTACATTACATACTCCTGCCCCCTGTACTCTGTACATTACATACTCTTGCCCCCTGTATTCCGTACATTACATACTCTTGCCCCCTGTACTCCGTACATTACATACTCCTGCTCCCTGTACTCCGTACATTACATACTCCTGCCCCCTGTACTCTGTACATTACATACTCCTGCCCCCTGTACTCTGTACATTACATACTCTTGCCCCCTGTATTCCGTACATTACATACTCTTGCCCCCTGTACTCCGTACATTACATACTCCTGCTCCCTGTACTCCGTACATTACATACTCCTGCCCCCTGTACTCTGTACATTACATACTCCTGCCCCTGTACTCTGTATATTACATACTCCTGCCCCCTGTACTCTGTACAATACATACTCCTGCCCCCTGTACATTACATACCCATGCCCCTGCCCCCTGTACTCTGTACATTACATACTCCTTCCCCCTGTACCCTGTATATTACATACCCCTGCCCCCTGTACTCTGTACATTATGTACTCCTGACACCTGCTTAGGCATGCTTGTCCTCTGCACTCTGTGTATTATGCACTCCTGTCTCCTTTACTTTATGCAAAACGCACTCCTGACCTATGCACACTTTGCATTACATACCCCTGCCCCCTGTACCCTGTACATTACATACTCCTGCCCCCTCTACTCTGTACATTACATACTCCTGCCCCCTGTACTCTGTACATTACATACTCCTGTCCCCTGTACTCTGTGTATTACATACTCCTGCCCCCTGTACTCTGTGTATTACATACTCCTGCCCCCTGTACTCTGTACATTATGTACTCCTGACACCTGCTTAGGCACTCTTGTCCTCTGCACTCTGTGAATTTTTCACTCCTGTCTCTTTTACCTTGTGCAAAACGCACTCCTGACCTATGCACCCTTTGCATTACATACTCCAAGCCCCTGTGCTTTTTAGTCTTAAGCACTTTTGAACTCTGTGTGACATGCACTCACGTTTTAAGCAAATTTTATTGCAATTTAATTTTAGCACAAATTTTCCGCATGCACAGTTTGGCAGGGCACGCTGTGCAAACTGCCTACTTTGTTTCCTCTGGGTCTCCAAGGCTGCCCTTCTCCAAAAAAAAAAAAAGACATTCCCTAATCATACCTGTAGGTACATTTGGCCTGCTGCACAGCCCAGGTCACATATGCAGGAGGTAATTGTGGGTCCCTGTAGAAGCTGTAAATTCTGCCCTGCTGATGGAAAACAAGCAGAACATAAGGTGCTGAATAATTGTCAGCAAGGTGTGCTAGGTTGTCATTCAGAATGAATGGTACTACATGGCATCAAAGCATGTAATATGTGTTGTAACATGTAAGTGTGAGTGGGCCCTAAAGCCCCTTGACATCTTTTCAGTACAATGTGATTTATTACCGCATTCACATTAACATGTGTTTGAATGAGCTGCCAACTCATACCAGTGCACCAAAAACGGAACCTGACCCTAGTCCCCTAGTTCTGTTGTGCCACCCCTTATAATTGTTGGGAACTGCACTAGAGTCCCGCTTTATTCACCAGATTGAATACCACTGCTTTAGATTGCAATCCATAATCTCTGTAAATTGAAATCGCCTGTATATCAGAGAAAACCTCAGCCAAATATCCCTTAAATGAGGTCCACACTTCCAAGGAACAATCGATCCCCCATGTATCACTCATAAGAAACAGAGAAAGGCAAAAACCACGTGACCATACTCAACCGTCGAGTAAGTTTGTGTACAATTACACTTACGCCATTATTTAGTGTAACATGACTTTTCTACAGTTCCCCGAAATCCCGGGTGAGTGTGAATGTACAATGTTGTGTATAATGTACGAAACTACGGTACATCATGGTAAGTAAGACTTACTGTTGGATCGTGTGGAACGACTGTTAATAAGTCGTGGAATACAAGACGAACAAAAGGTAGTCGTCCCGT